>WNWK01006874.1:32500-100434 GCA_009830355.1 Cherax destructor | reverse complement strand
ACTCATACCGCTCTTGTGGAGAGCCGCTGCAGGACACAATACGGCACCACCTCAGGGGGCCCCTAACAATAACAACAATTTATTGAACACAAATATCCTGGGCTACCTGGCGGCGATTCTGAGCTAGACTACACAGCAAAATGGAGCGTTTACTGACAAGAGCGGTATCACTACACTGTTACTGTTGGCCGCACGCAACCCGACGTATGAACCACAGCCCGGCTGGTCAGATACTGACTTTAGGAGCCTGTCTAGTACCATGAAGAGCAAAAATAATCTATATGGAATTGTATAAGAGCTAGAAATAGGTCATGATAGTGACCTGTGAGTCAGTCTGTGCCTATTTATTGAGGAACCTTAGCCTGACATTCGCTTTCTTTACTGCATTGTTTCCTATCAATTCTCCTGACATGTTTCTTGATTCGTTGGCACTCTCCCGGCCCAGGTCTTTTCCAGATGGTGACCCGGCCTTTGTTCCCTGTCGTGGGAGTGTCTGAGACCTATGTCTCCCATGGGAGGAGGTACAAGTACCCCCTCATCGTCTGGGACCAACTGTCCCCAGGCCTAGCCACGTTCCCCGCCCTCACGGGGCTCGTAGGGAGAAGCTAGGCCCTTTGTCTGCCATTTTCCACGCTCCAGGGGAACCGTTGGAATGGCAGTCTTGTAAGCTGCAGATTCTTTATTTCTCTGTTAATATTACAATGTGGGGTTTACATATTTTATGGTATTATTACATATTATAAAATACTTATTACAAGAAGGCCACTAGTATGCCTAGGCATACCTAGGCAAGCTCTGGCTCTAGCCCTACCCCGCCCTAGAAGGGCTGGTCATGGTCTTCTCCCAGTGACTTATTTTCATTATAATCATTAGGCTAGGAACCACCCAGTGGATTTTGCTCTTAATAATAATAATAATAATAATAATAATAATATCTTTATTTACTACAAGTACATGTACATGGTATACAGGCCTAGCTGACATCAGTGACATACTACTATATAGAAAGTACCTTGTTATGCTGTGCATTTCGGGCAGATTAGGTCAGTGTACCAGGATGCGACTCACACCAGTTGTAGAAACTTGTTTGGATTGGCCTCTTGTAAGTTGCACTCTGGGCAAGTACTGTTGACACCGACACTCTGAGACACTTCTCTCAGACTTACAAGTGGCTATGGTACAAATTTCTAGCTGATTGCAGTAAGGGGAACCCCACACTGCCTACACAATACTAGAAGGGAGATTACTTACTTGAAAGAAAAGGGTGGTATGTGTCCTGGTCTTCCTTATATATAACCCCTCCTAACACCATGTGCAGTGGAGAAACTTTGTCTGCAAAAGATGGGGTAATTAGTGTCCTGCCTGCACCTCAGAGTTCCCTGGTTACTAGGATATCCCTTGAGTAATATATGCAGTAAGTAACACTAGCTTCCAGACTTGAACTTAGGAGACGACGCTGTTACATACCAACACAAGTCGTCCGTCCGCCTAAGACCCACAGATAACTCACTAACGTTTCCCCCAGGAAACTGGCCAGATACTGAGAGAAAGAAAGCCTAGTCTTACTGTGACAGGGTCTGGATGGAGGCAGATGTCCACGGTACTTCGGGATCTCCTCCGTGGCCCCAGGACAGATGTTGGGTCACGTGGGGTGTGCTGCCTAATCTCAGCACGACTTGTCCGTGTGGGGTCTGCTCTGGTAAGGACGTAGGTCATAATTCCTGACCACCACACTGCCTAGATTCGTGTGGGCTGCCAGTTGTCTCTAGCTAACATAACCTAATGCTTGCCTATTCAGGCCTATAACTACCTATATTAGGGTGTTAGAGCTACACTATTAATACCTAACGTTGCCTTAATAATCCTACTGTTAGTTTCTATCTGTACAAACTTGCCTAGGTGTTCCTAGGTGGATAAATCTATCAATTAAAATATACACAATAGTCACCTTCAAAAGCTGGAGTGTGTAGTTGTTTTGGTTGGGAGTGTGGGTTTATAAACTCCGAGGGCCGATCCACGGTATGAAAGGCTTTTACGGCTCACTTACCCTGTGGAACTTTTAGTGACTAAAAAAGTTTCCACACCAGTCGACTAACACCCAGGTAGCCATTTTACTGATGGGGAACACGCCCAATGTTTCTGACCTGGCTGGGAATCGAACCCAGGCCCTCGCCGTGTGAAGCGAGAGCTTTAGCCACCAGACACATATGCTGCTATGTATGATAATGTATGTAAATGTATTTGTGTATACCTGAATAAACTTACTTACTTACTTAGACCACCAGAGCCCTAACACTAGCCCGAACAGGGACACGAACCCTGGAATAATAAATATATGAAAATAATAACAATGGCCATCCAGCGTGACTAAATGATTATTACCCTTGCTCTATAGATAAGTGTTTTTTAATGTACTAATTTAAAATACGCATAAGTCAAACTGTTTCATATTGGCTTTGGAGGAGGAGGAGGTGTTGATTCACCGGGTAGGCTCCAGGCCCAGGTCTTTACCAGATGGCGACCCGGCACCGGCTCCCTGGCGTGGGAGTATCAGAGACCTATGTCTCCCATGGGAGGGGATACCCCCTCAGCGGTGGGACCAACTGGTCCCAGGCCTAGCCACATTCACCACCAGCACGAGGCAGGTGGTAGATAGATGCTAGGCCTCTATGGTCTGCCACCTTCCTCGCCTCAAGGAGGCTGACAGGAAGGGCAGGCTTGCGAGCCGCTGATGGAAGCAAGCTCCAGCCGTGGCACCTACTCTGCCCTAGAAGGGCTGGGCATGGTGATCGACCATATTGGCTTTAACCTTGTTACATTTTTCTTTCTAAATCGTTACATAAAATGTTACTTGTGACAAGGAACCCAATGGAATAAGTCACTTTCACTTTTTTTTAGGGTTATACTACGTAACTTACACATGTTACTAGGTATGATAATTAAACTTATGTGTACCTGCCCCAAAATAAACTTACTGTATGAAAGTCTATTACTCAACATAAGTAGTTAGACTGTTGGGTTTAGTCCTGACTCTTTCTCTTCTACTTCAGCTCTTCCTCTCACCGGCTATTCTTCTTCTGTCCCCACTTCCCCCTCGCCCCTAGTGGGTCCTTACCTGAGAGTCTGAACTGAACTGAAGTCTATTAAATATAGTATTGGCCACTTATTTTCCTTTATGTTTATCCATAAAATTGAAGAAGAAAACGAATTATCAATACTATCTATAGAAAACGGAATATATATGTATAGTATGACAATTATATTATCAAAATATCATTTGGTCACAGATAAGATAAGATAAGATTTCTTCGGATTTTTAACCCCGGAGGGTTAGCCACCCAGGATAACCCAAGAAAGTCAGTGCGTCATCGAGGACTGTCTGTCTTATTTCCATTGGGGTCCTTAATCTTGTCCCCCAGGATGCGACCCACACAAGTCGACTAACACCCAGGTACCTATTTGCTGCTAGGTAAACATGACAACAGATGTAAGGAAACACGTCGAAATGTTTCCACCCGCCGGGAATCGAACCCGGGCCCTCCGTGTGTGAAGCGAGAGCTCTAGCCACCAGACCACCGGGCCACCGGTTTGAGTTATGCAAATGTTTTGGATATTGTATTTTATTTAGCGTCTAAACTTACCTAGCAACTTACTTTTTTCATAATTTTAATTAAATAATAGCTAAATTGTCTAATGTACCTAAATACGTAATTACATAATTGTACTCAACGTTTTATCAACAGCTGATGAAAAAGTATTTCCAGATGACTTGTATTATTTTTTAACAATAATTACAATGCGCGAACATTTTATTTCTTTGCCTGCAACTTTCATAAAGCCACTACTTGATGTCACCAAAGCAATTACTGCCACTAATTTATTCATTCTCCTCTATAATTAGACACCAAAAATTCGACCTGTAAACAACCTGTCTTCAAAGCCACCAGGTGTTTTTTTTTTTTACGTAAATTTTAACATATCCTATACTTGTCACCAAGCCACTACAGCCGGATTAATATACTCGGTATTCAAATCTTTATACACTAAATTCGACCTCTAACAATCCATTGGTAGAAGGGGTTTTGTGTCCAACCCGTGTCCCTTAATGTGGGGAATTGTGAGATTACCTGTCTGAACTTCACCGCCACTTACAAACAAATAATCTCAACGGGAGATGACCGCCAATTTAATTTACCGCGTCCAAGGGGTCCCTTCGATATTCCCACTCTAAACCCACATCGCTCTGGATCAGTTTTAACAAATTAAAATAGATGACACCAATAGTTACGGTGTTGTTATTTTTAGTGGACTGTATTTTGGTATTGGACTGATAGGAAAGAAAGAGAAGAGAGTGGTGGCTAAAGCTCTCGCTTCACACGGCGAGGGTCTGGGTTCGATTCCCAGCCAGGGCAGAAACATTGGGTGTGTTTCTTTACACCTGTTGTCTATGTTCCCCATCAGTAAAATGGGTACCTGGGTGTTAGTCGACTAGTGTGAGTCGCATCCTAGGACACTGACCTAATCTGCCCGAAATGCTCAGCATAACAAGGGACTTTCTATATAGTAGTATGTCACTGATGTCAGCTAGGCCTGTATACCATGTACATGTACTTGTAGTAAATAAAGATATTATTATTATTATATTATTATTACTTACCCAGTATCATTGTTGTTTGTTGTTGAAGGTTTGCCGGTACAGCCGGAGATCATTATCATTCCCACCGCGGACTTACATTATCCTAACATACCTACTGGCCAGACGGTTGTTAAGATAAGAAGAATACTTACGGTGGGGAAGAAGCAGCATTCTTGTCGCTATTCTTCGACGGATTTCGTGGTCCTGCTCGGTAGAGATTATTCTTCCGGCAAGACGATGATGTTGGTGGGGTCGTCTCGATATAGAAGTATTGACTTCTTGACACCTCTACAATTCTCGAGACAGAATTGCGAGGTCAAAATACGGTCATTAGAAGAATGCTGCCGAGAATCACTGCACACATTCTCTCTCATGATATTAACATCACCAAATTCTCTTTAGTTCACACGACGATTTAATGTCCCACTAATTTACCCTCGTTAGAAGTTAATCCATTAATAATTGTGTACGATGAACACTGATCAAACCTACGCACATTTCTTCTATCAAACACTCGTAATGGCGGCGTCGTTCACTATTTACCACATTATCACCCTATTATTGCGGTTTCTTGGACTCTGGTGGTCTGGTGGCTTAAGCTCTCGCTTCACACGGCGAGGGCCTGGGTTCGATTCCCAGCCAGGGCAGAAACATTGGGCGTGTTTCTTTACACCTGTTGTCTATGTTCCCCATCAGTAAAATGGGTACCTAGGTGTTAGTCGACTGGTGTGAGTCGCATCCTAGGACACTGACCTAATCTGCCCGAAATGCTCAGCATAACAAGGGACTTTCTATATAGTAGTATGTCATTGATGTCAGCTAGGACTGTATACCTTGTACATGTACTTGTAGTAAATAAAGATATTATTATTATTATTATAATGTCCCACATTATTCACGGCGAACATTCACAACACTTTCTATTGTGAAGTGAGGCCATTCACCACGCTTGGCTTTCGTAAATGCCAATTCCTGACTCCATTATAGTCAGAACTCTCCCATCGCTCATCCTTCGTCGTCTTCTCCCACGTAACTGACCCACGCTCTTAACCCAAGTGCCTGACCTCCCCCATGGTTCTATCTACGCATGCGTCAAGACCTGTGTGTTGGTTCATTCTTCTAATCCCAAGAAAAATGCGAACCAACAGCCACACATTAATGGTATCTATTCACAATTGCAAGGTTATCGTGTATAACCTTTTGGAAAATACCAATATTTTCCACACCCAATGTGTGGTCCTGTTCACTTGATATGTAACTCGCATGTGTGGCTCTGTTCACCTCATACATGACTCACTTGATGTGTACATAGCCACTTTAGGTCAGAGCTTGCTACTGCCTGCAGCTCACAAGACTGCCATTCCCACGAGCCCCCATGGGGCGGGGAAGATGGCAGACCAGAGGCCTAGCTTCTCCCTACGAGCCCGGTTAGGGCAGGGAATGGGTCTAGGCCTGGTGACAGTTGGTCCCAGAAAATGAGGAGGTACTTGTACCTCTTCCCATGGCGGACATTGATCTCAGACACTCCCAAAACAGGGAGCGAAGACCGGGTCACCATCTGGAAAAGACCCGGGCCGGGAGAGTACCGGCGAATCAAGGAGTGGATGGGCATGTCATTTATTGCTTTTTCAAAATCTTATGGTGTTAGGATAATATAAAAAAAATGGAATTAACTAAATTTTGAGTCTCAGTCATAAAAAAATAATTTAGATTGTCGACCCTTAGTCTAATTAACGGCTCATTAAACGCTGAGTTATATTGGGACTTCAAAATCTCACTCATTTCTTTGCTGTCATCTGTGTAAGTTCAATTTCGTCTAAGCAGGGGTCCAATACTGGATGTTGTTTTTGCCCTAGATTTGGCACAAGAAAAGAAGTATTTTGGGTTTCTTTCAATTTCATTTATGGCTTTAAGTTCTTCCTGTGTTTCTTGTCTCCTGTATGATTCCTTAAGCTTAAGTTCGATATATGCTGTTTCTCTGACCAGTGCCTCCTTTCGTATTTCTGATATAGTGGCCCATTTCAGCATCTCTGTGATTCTTGAACATTTCTGAGTGAGTTGTCTATGAATTCATTAATTTTATCGCACTCCAGTACATAATGACGCAGGGTGTGACAATAGTCCATCTGGAAATGTTTACATTTCGTTTGGTCTACATCTGGTGGTGGTGAAATAACCTGCCAAAGATACTTGTAACCCAGCCGGAGGCGGGCGATAGTGACATCCAAGAGTCTGCTTATTTTGTTGGATGTACCATAGACATGTGGCTCCTCCTGCATGATAGAATGATGATAGATGGACTGACTGGTGTCAATCTCCCTGAGTCTTAAGTCAATAAAATTCAGTTGAAATTCTTTTCGTATTAACTGCGAAGATAGCCTAAGCATCTCAGATCCTAACCTATGTCTAGAACAAATTAACTCTGTGGCACTTGAGGTTTGCTCAAGACAAATTCCCTTAAGGAAAAGGAGGAGAAGATGTAAACTAGAAAGAGAAAGGTGCTCCCTATACAGGCGAAGGCAAAGAATAACAGAGCGGCTACAAGAGGCCAATATATCTGAAATACGTAGGGAGACATTGGTCAGAGAAATAGCAAACATCGAACTAAAACTAAAGGAATCTTACAGGAATCAAGAAATGCGGGAAGAACTAAAAGCCATAAATAAAATTGAAAGAAACCCAAAGTATTTATTTTCTTATGCCAAATCAAAGCCGAGAACAACATCCAGTATTGGGCCCCTACTTAAACGGGATGAGTCTTACACAGATGACAACAAGGAAATGAGTGAGCTACTAAAGTCCCAGTATGACTCAGTTTTTAGCGAGCCGCTAACCAGATTGAAAGTCGAAGACCTAAATGAATTTTTTATGAGAGTGCCACAGAACCTGATAGACGCAAACCTATCTGACATTATCCAGGCCCAGACTCATGAAACTCCGTGTTCATCAAGAACTGCAAGAAGCCCTTGCCCTTGCCCTCTCCTATGGAGAGGGAGCATGGACACTGGGGTCGTCCCGCAGTTACTAAAAACAACAGACATAGCCCCACTCCACAAAGGGGGCAGTAAAGCATTGGCAAAAAACTACAGACCAATAGCGCTAACATCCCATATCATAAAAATCTTTGAGAGGGTTCTAAGAAGCAAGATCGCCACTCATCTAGATACACATCAACTACACAACCCAGGGCAGCATGGGTTTAGAGCAGGTCGCTCCTGTCTGTCCCAACTACTTGACCACTACGACAAGGTTCTAGATGCTCTAGAAGACAAACAAAATGCAGATGTTAAATACACAGACTTTGCAAAAGCCTTTGACAAGTGTGACCATGGTGTAATAGCACACAAAATACGTGATAAAGGAATAACAGGAAAAGTGGGTAGATGGATCTATAATTTCCTAACAAGTAGAACAGTTTTTAGTTAGTTTGATATCTTTATTATGCACCCCATACCCATCCTGTGGGCGGTAGGCAAAAGATTACAGAGGTACATAATGAGTCCAGGGACTGGACCCCAAAGTTTTGATAGCTGAGCAAGTTACAAAGGTAATGAACTAACAAGCTACAAAGGTAATGAACAAGTAGAACACAAAGAGTAGTAGTCAACAGGGTAAAGTCTGAGGCGGCTACAGTGAAAAGCTCTGTTCCACAAGGCACAGTGCTCGCTCCCGTCCTGTTCCTCATCCTCATATCGGACATAGACAGGGATAATAATAATAATAATAATAATAATAATTTTTATTTCAATGCATGTTACAAGTGCCGTGTCTTCCTTTGCAGATGACACCCGAATCTGCATGACGGTGTCCACCATTGAAGACACTCCAAGACTCCAAGCAGACATCAACCAATTTTTTAAATGGGCTGCAGAAAACAATATGAAGTTCATTGATGAGAAATTTCAATTACTCCGATATGGAAAACGTGAGGAAATTAAAATTTCATCGGAGTATAAAACAAATTCCAACCACACAATAGAGCGAAAAACTAATGTCAAAGACCTGGGAGTGATCATATCAGAGGATCTCACCTTCAAGGACCATAACACCGTAGCAATCGCATCTGGTAGAAAAATGACAGGATGGATAATGAGAACCTTCAAAACCAGGGATGCCAAGCCGATGATGACACTTTTCAGGTAGCTTGTTCTATCTAGGCTGGAATATTGCTGCACACTAACTGCACCTTTCAAGGCAGGTGAAATTGCTGAACTAGAAAATGTGCAGAGAACCTTCACAGCACGCATAACTGCGATAAACCACCTCAATTACTGGAAACGCTTGAAGTTCCTAACCTGTACTCCCTAGAACGCAGGCGGGAGAGATACATTATTATATAGACTCCAGGTATACACTTGGAAAATCCTAGAGGGATTAGTACCAAACTTGCACACGAGAGTCACTCCCTACGAAAGCAAAAGACTCGGCAGACGATGCAACATCCCCAAATGAAAAACAGGGGTGCCACTAGCACGTTGAGAGACAACACAATAAGTGTCAGGGGCCCAAGACTGTTCAACTGCCTCCCAGCATACATAAGGGGAATTACCAATAGACCCCTGGCTGTCTTCAAGCAGGCACTGGACAGACACCTAAAGTCAGTACCTGACCAGCCGGGCTGTGGTTCGTACGTCGGACTGCGTGCGTCCAGCAGTAACAGCCTGGTTGATCAGGCTTTGATTCACCATGAGGCCTGGTCACAGACCGGGCCGCAGGGGCGTTGACCCCCGGAACTCTCTCCAGGTAAACTCCAGGTATTATTATTCTCAAACTGCTAACTGACAAGCCAAGATTGTAATCTACCCTCTCTTTGAAAGCATACAACTTAGCCAGTTCATCAGTTCTATCATGCATCTGAAGACCAGTGTGAGATGGAATCCACAGCATGTGCACTCTGACTTCACTGTCCACTATCCTACCATACCTGTGTCTGGCTTCTGACACAAGCATGCCACAATTTATACTTATGAGTTGAAAGCATTTATGGATGACATAGAATCAGTTACAATTAAAGTGTCAACCTTAGATACATGGACGCATTTGAGTGCAAGGAGTATGGCAAAGAGTTCTGTCTGGAGGGTAGAGGCCCAGTTATTGATGCGTGCTCCAATTTCTTTAAGAGAGCCATCACTCTATATGACAACAGCAGCACTACCAGCTATACCAGTGGATTGGTGAACGTAAATAATTTGTGAGAGAGTGTGCTGTGTGATAAGTTATCAATACTGCTTAAGGCATCCTGTTTGGCTTCAAGGCGAAGCTTTGGTAGTGATTTAAGTAGTTTAGGGAAAATGGAGGAATGGTAGTTTGGAATGGGGTAATATTCCATGGAGCGGAGAAGTGGCGGTGGACAAGTCACATGCAGCCTTAATAACTCTAGTATAATCAAGATACTTCAATACAATTATCCTTCAAGGAAGGTTCCTTGATGCAAGTAGGTTTACCCCAGATACATTACACAAGTTTCGATATTTACAGTTGTCTTACAATGTGGCTCAGTTAGCAACGGACTCAGCTCAGTTCAATCCCCAACATTGGTGGGAACACTGGGCATGTTTCACACGGTGAGGGTCCTGGTTCGATTCCCGGCGAAGGGGTGGAAACATTGGACGTGTTTCCTAACACCGGTTGTCTATGTTCACCCATCAGTAAAATGGATACCTGGGTGTTAGTTGACTGGTTTGGGTCGCATCCTGGGACAAAACTGACCTAATTTGCCCGAAATGCTCAGCATAAAAAGCAGCTTTCTGTATAGTAGTATGTCACTGATGTCAGTTAGGCCTGTATACTTTCTACATGTACTTGTAGTAAATAAAGATATTGTTGTTGTTGATTCGCCGGTACTCTCCCGGCCCGGGTCTTGTCCAGATGGTGACCCGGCCTTGGCTCCCTGTCGTGGGAGTGTCTCGAGACCTGTCTCCCATGGAAGGAAGTACAAGTAGTACCTCCTCATCTTCGGGGACCAACTGTTCCCAGGACTAGCCACACACATTCCCCGCCCTCACGGGGCTCGTAGGGAGAAGCTAGTCACCTGGTCTGCCATTGTCCACGCCCCAGGGAAGCTCGTGGGAATGGCAGAATTGTGAGCTGCAGATGGTAGCAAGCTCCAGCTCTGACAACTACCCTGCCCTAAAAGGGCTGGGCAGTCTCTCTCCATAAAGTTATTATTATTATTATTATTATTATTATTATTATTATTATTATTATTATTATTATTATTATTATTATAGGGATACATTGATAGTAAAATATGCAGACTTTGCATAATTAATAATCCTCATTTATTGATAATCTGAAGAAATATTTTTCTTTTATTGTCATGAACTGTTGACAGGAGTAATGGATTATTATCTAAGACAATAGTATTATTTTATAAAGGAAATACGTAGTTACTTTGACTTTATTGAGTTGCCTTAGTCCTAGGATAAATCTAAATAAAATATTTTGTGTGTGCTGTAAAGACCTTTTTTTTTTATTTACTAAATGTCTAAATAAAAATTTACTTCCTTATATGAGGAACTGCTAAACCCGCAGAGGTAGCTCTAATTCCCTTCACCAGCATCGAGGTACCTCACTGAAGAGATCGCTAGCGCACTCAGCTCACACACTGAGGTCCGGAGATCGAATCCCCGGTACGGCTAGAAAACATTAGGACGTGTTTCCTTAAGACACCTGCTGTCCATGTTCACCCATCAGTATAAAATGGGTACCTGGGTGTTAGTCGACTGGTGTGGGTCGCATCCTTGGACAAAACTGACCTAATTTGCCCGAAATGCTCTGCATAACAAGCGGCTTTCTATATAGTAGTATGTCATTGAGGTCATCTAGGCCTGTATACCTTGTACATGTACTTGTAGAAATAAAGATACTATATTATTATTAAGTCTTTCCTTTGGTTCCATTTTCTCTGAAATTAGTGGTTGCAGCGGCCCACAGATGGCGACACACACTACAGTTGACAGTTGCTTAGCAGAACCATCAGGAAGGGGATGTAAGGTGCTCCCTTCGTCTGTTTATTGAGTACGAAGTGAATTTAGAACTATTATACAATGTATGTGAAGAGCGAACCAGACTGTGACTTTGACATAAATATGGAAACGATGACAGACATAGAAACCACCCTGCTGCGGGAAGAATTGTTTGGACATAGCTGCATCCCGTCGGGTGAGTTGTTTTTTGAGCTTGCTTTTATTTTATTTTGCGTTGTGGGTGGTTCTTATCTCCAGTCTGGTGCTGTCAGACCTCCAAGTGGTGGCTGGCTATGTGAAGAAGGCCTCCACGTGGTTGTCAGTGGTGCAATAAACTTTTTGGGGCATCATTTCCTAGTTTTGGTGGTGGTTGACGTGGTGGCTGCTGAAAACCATGTTGGTGGGCGTCTTTAGTTTTCCTTCATAATTTTCATACCCAATTTTTCCTGTGGAACTTAAATGAGGCAGCCATTTCCCCAATTGAATTTTAAGTATCGGTTTCATTTTAAATAATGTAGTTACTCCTAGTATTTGCCACGCTGTAATAGTTTTATTGGTAAATGTGTGTGCAGTGCGTATGCTATGAAGTGTCCCGGGATAGCAACCCTTACCATGGGTTTTAGGTATTGACGTGTCAAATAAGTAGCCAACGCATGTTGGATTTTCGATTTTATTTGTACTGGTATACAAGCTTACTAAATATTTTGGGAATAATAAATCAACATGATAATGATGGAAAAGTGAATAAAAGTTTGGAATACCTACTACATGCAACAAGGCTTTAAAAAACCTGTCCTTTTATATATCTATAAATAACCAGAATAGATTATTTAACCTTGTCAAAACCAGTAATTGCATCGACCAGTTCAAGGCCAAAGTTAAGGAACGCCTTGTAAGAGAAGCTGCAGAAAGTGACTTCTTTCATTGATGTTATTAACCACGTGTAAGCAATGTGCTTGTCATATCGGCTTAGGTCTTCCCATTTTCATAATTACTAGGGTACCTGGAGGGATCTCAGTTTTTAGCAGAGACTTTTGACATAAATAAATTAATGTGAACTTTTAATTGGTGCTGGTTATTTGAACTGTGATCAATATTTATTGAGCTTTTTGTTACTTTGTTTTTATTGCGTGCTATGTACTCTTGTCGCTGCTCCTTGATTCGCCGGTACTCTCCCGGTCTATTAGTGCTGAGTACCTATGCGGTCAGAGTACTCTGAAAATATCGCTACTTCTGATTTGTATAAAAAGTATATAAATTGGCGTATGTATTACAGTAGTGCCCCTATTTTTTTATTTTAAAATTTATTACACATTTAGGCAGACCTGAATATTTTTATAAATATAGGAATAGTATATTCAGTCATAACTGTATATTCTGATGTACGTCTCGGTTGATGTGTGCACCGAGAGCAAGTGAATGTACACGTGGGTATATATACTGTATACATATACGAATTTGTTATACTTTAATCCCGGTAGGCCCATATTTAGTAATAAAGTATTCTTTAAGTCGTGAATAGACGACAAAGCATCAATGACTCTAGTATGTCGATAGGCTTTAAAGCCTATTTAACCAACCAATATGTCATGTTTTTGTATTTCATATGTTCATTAATACACAATATGCTATTAAGATTAATAAACATTTTTAAATTTGAAAAACTTGTAGACCTGGTGAAATTAAATCCTTGTGAGGAATTGCAAGGTTATGATAAATTTACTTTTTTTTTTCCATGACTATATACAGTATGTAAATTATTGACAGAGTAAGCGTAAAGCATATGCAAAATTATCTAGTTCTGAAAACAACTTGTATGAACACTTAGCCATTTTGTATATGACTTGCCTAAAGAATATACTTACCTTTGCACGTGTATACGTTTTCGAGAGCTACTCTTCATTTTACTTATCCTATAACAAGTGTTCGCTTGCAATGATTCCAGGGGTGAGTGAAATGTATGCGCAAGTGTCCTTACACCTGCTACTCTTCATCTAGCAGCAAATGTGTACCTAGTAGTAGTGAACTTTTGGCGCGTTCTAGGTACGTACGTACCTTAGGGAGGACTAGGCTTTCAAATGAATTTAGGTTGGATTACTGCTACCCCCGTGAAAAAAATTACATGATGCATCTTCAGTTGATTCTTTCCACATTTGTTTTTTTTCTCTCTCATGGTAGTTAAGATTTAAATCTTTGATATACCTTTGAGTTTCGAGTTTTTTTCTACTCCCGGAGCCCTGCCTTTGTTCAGGCTCGTCTGTTACTTGTCTAGTCAACCAGGTTGTTGCTACTGGTGGCAAGTTTGACCACATATTCATCACAGCCTGGTTAATCTAGCTCTGGTGAAGATGTGTCCACTTTCTCTTTAAGACTTCAACACTTGTCGCAACAGTGTTTGATATCTTCTGGTAAGACGTTGAATAGTTTGGGGCCACCGATATTGATAGTGTTCTCTTACTGTTCACGGCCACCCATGCTCTTCACTGGGTTTTTGTACTTCCTACCATACCTCCCACTCCAGTATTTTATGGCAGTGTGCAAATTTGGTACATGGCCCTCGAGTACCGTCCAGGTATATTTTATGTATCTCTACTCTGCTTCATTGAGTACATATTTAGGACTTTAAGGCGTTCCAGTGATTTAAATGCTTCTGTTCGGACCATAAATGATCTTTATCTGTTTCAGCTCTGATATATCTCCTACACTGAACAATATTCTCATCGAGAGAGCACAAACGATTTGAAAAGTGTCATCTTTGACACTATTAACTTTATTGTGAAAGTTCTCATTATCCATCCTGTCATCTTCCTGGCTGTCGTGACATTTGCCTTATTGTGTTCTTTGAAAGGTCAGCCAGCATAATTACTCCCAGGTCTTTCACGTGTTCCTTTCATTCTATTTGATAAAACTTTTTGAGTTTTGTATACAGTCTCTCTTTTAGAGTTCATTCTTTCCGTATCTAAGCAGCTGGAATCACCATTGAGCATCATGTTCTCTACTGCCCACTGGGAAACCCTGGGTATATCTCCTGCAATTTTTCAGTGTCTTCAACCGATGTGACTTTCGTGCTTAAACGCCGTGATCGGTGTTTTTGTCTGTCTCCTTTGAAGATAAGAAACGAACTGAGGTACCAGGACCTTGCCTTGGGGAACTGAGCTTTTTAACTCTGATCATTATGAATGTTTTCACAAAATAATCAATACAGCCATATGGCGGTGATAATTTAATCGTGGATACTTCAGATGTGGCAGTAGAAGAGTTTTGGCAAGGTTTTAGCGGCGAATACACTTAGTTGATTAGTTTAAGCATTCTGGTACGAGGCATCACTGTTCATGCGGCATACTATATATTATATAATAAAGCACACCCAATGGGTGAAGGAGTTTGGTCACATTATTATTTATAACTAATCGAAACAAGTTTTTCAAACATCTTCCCACTTTCGTTTCCCGTTTTATTATTATGCAGATTGGCCAGGAAGTTGAACATTTAAACAGTTTTAAAAACATTGATACAATAAAATTATATTTTTTATACTCTGAAACAAAAACTTGTACCCTCTCATTACGCATGTGTTGTAAGACACCACAACTTTTCCTCGTGACTATAATAATAATAATGAATGCAGTAACGTTTGTACTAGGTGACCCAGCATATACGCTGGCCTTGGAAAAACCGGCATGATTTTTTTTCCCTGTAAATTTACACGATTAAAGCCTAGCCTGAACGTCGCCTTCCATTTCCACTTTTTTCCCCCTTCACCTTTTCACTGCCGTCACCTTTTTTTCCCCAGCCTATGACGCCCTTTCCTTTTTTTCATATTCTTCCCTACTCCCCTTTTCCACCCTCCGTTCCCCCTCTTTTTTTTCACCCTTGCATATTTTTCCCACATCTTTTTCACCCCACTTTGCATTCCATTCCCTTTAGTACGTGTGGATTCTGGAGTATATGTTGAACAAAGGAAACACTAAACTCGTAGGGGTTACATAGCGCCTGGGGGATGAGAGGCACCCAAGATTAGATCTAAGGAAGGGAAGGATAAGTATAGTTCCTTGTAACCAGCATCACAGCGCCTCCCTGGAGGTGAGAATTTTGGAGTTTGTTATTGTGGTCATCCTTGTGGAGTGTAGCGACTCTGGGTAATGTTAATTCGAGGACACAGTTTATATAGAGGTGTGTATGATCACGGAGAGCTCTCACTAATTCATATTTTAGGAGTTGGCTGTAAACCTAATTGACCCTCTAATGTATGGAACTATCAGTAATATATACGAGGGTAAATAAGTTTTAACATTAGATAATTTGAGTAATTTAGTCGGGTTCTAGATGGATTTACTAGAATACTGGCATAATAGTAGTATTTGGTATTTTGCACCTGTCTTGTGTAAGTGTGAGCCATGTTATTAAACTTAGTTTTGGTGAGAAACGTGGTAGGGGGAAAGGGACAAGATTCTAAAGGTCTTGGTGATTAGGGAGCCGAAGGTCGGAGGGGTATTAAGTGATGGGATTAGAGATACATCCTCGAGGGAAGACTCGTGGTAGTTGGAAAATGGCAGGTTGGGGGGGGGGGAAGAGATGTTCCACTAGCAGATGGAGAATAAAGTCCTGGTTAGCTATATATATATATTATAAATGAGAAAGGTAATTCCTTCCTTACGGCTCTATTGGGGATAGACCCGGTAACCGACATACGTATACGCAATAGTGGACAATTTATTATACATGCAAAATGGGGTTAATTTAAAAGTTAAGAACTACTCACACAGATCACTAGTTGTCTGTGCCTCCAGTTCCCAAGCTCCAGCCCAGCCTCCTGCTTCTCTCCTATTTGTCCGCCTGTGTGCCTCACAGAACAATGTTAATAAATGTTGCTGAATTTCGGTGGATTACGTACCTTGAAAGGAGTAGGCTTTCAAATGAGCTTAGGTTGGATAACATCTACCCGTTAAAAAAAATACACGATGTATCTTCCATTGAAGATAAATCATGTTCCTGAATTTCAGTGAACTAAAATAGGAACATGTACTCATCACGTGCTGAGCATTCTACTTGGAGCATATTAGCTCCAAGTAGAATGTACCACGTGTAAATTGACCCGCTTTTAAGAAAAGTATTCGGTTTGTATTAACTAGAAGGGTTAATAACTCAGCTAACTAGTGAGTTAACCCTTGTGGCTTGTTTTCGTTGGCATCCTTCAGTGAAGGTTTCCCAGGATGTAAACCAACATTCTGCATTGCGTATGCAGAATTGGCCGTATGACCTGCTCATCCTATGGATATAACACAGAGGTTAGGTAAGGTTCGTCAGGAAACAGGACAAGTGTTTCCTGACGCGGGTCTTAGTCAGATGATGACCCGCCGTTGGAGCTTTTGGTCATCTAACTGAGGCCTTCCGCTGGCTTACCTGTCCACCCCTTTAAAAATTATGGTCAGTTATAACAGTTTAGTTATAATTTTGGCTAAGTATATATATAACCCAGACGAATGCTCTACGAGGGTTATAAAAATATATTTTAGGTTAGTATAGGTAAGAGCGTGTAACATTTTTCACAAGAGATGAATGACTTCGTAGGTAAGAGTTCCTTGTAAATCTTTAAATTTCCTTCCGAACTCTACCATAAAGCTAAAACTATTTACTGGTTTGCAATTGAATTATTTGTTTATTGGAAAAAAAGGCCAATGACTAACGAACCTGGCCCAAGGCCGGGCTCCGGGAGTAGAAAAACTCTCGAAACTCATCATAGGTAAAGGTAGTCTGAAGATGATTTCTTTTTAACTGTTCGGTTGAATTTCCTTTGCAGCAGTTGGACCCTTTGGGGTTTAGCGCCTAATTTGATTATATTAATAGTAAATGAAGTAATCCGAGGCTGGACTTTCCATCCCCCCACAGGCACTGTATAATCCCTATGGGTTTAGCGCTCCCCCATGATTATAATATAATAATTATAATAATAATTATAATCAGAGGCTGGCGGCAGCCAGGGCGACGCCCTTCACAGGTTATGTCGTCAATGGAGAAAGTTAACAGCAGTGTGTGCATTACACCCTATACTGCTAGAGTTGCCAACATGTCTGTACTTCCTGTAGCGCCGTACACAACGGTGGGAAGTTGTGTTGCTGTGCTAGGGATAGTGTTGCTGTGCTAGGGATAGCGGTTACGTTTTTTGTTGGCTTTATTATTTATTCATCCTGTGGGTGGTAATGAAAATATTTCACACTTAATGGGTCCTAGGACTGGGCCATAATATTCTGTAACTAAGCAAGTTATTGGTAATGAAGAATTAAAAAAAATATTAACAAAGCGAGGCTACTTTGTGACAGCATATGTAGTGTACTCTCAGAATCCCTCGAAGGGGTACCTTAGTGCAAGTGAGGGGCTTTTAATAAAAAGAATTGAAACGTTTTTTTCAATAGAACCTGATTGCCTCTCGTTCCCCCAAAAGCTGTAGTAGTACTGAGAGTTCTCCCCATGAATGTAATAGTGTACGGAGCCCGGAGCCTGGGGTGCTGCGATAAGATACTAAACCATATATAGTAATCCGTTAAGGACTAAATTTGTTATGAAAACTGGGCTTGATGTATTAGTCACATTATTTATATTAACCTGTGATATTATGTAATTATGATGGTTAGTCTCGCACGCTTTGGAATTTTTAATGGCATGATCCTAATATTTTCTTTTATCGTTTCTTCTTTTATGTTTAGGATGTGCTCCGTATGAGTTGGGGGAGGAGGGGTAGGTGTAAACAATGCCTTATGAGAAATAAAGCAGAGCTTTATCAGTTTTGAATGGGAATTTTGATACGATAACTAATAGTACAGTGAATATTCACTCATGGTTGAAGACAAAATTGTTTGTGGCATAGAACATGAGGCAATACGGCAAAATGGACTATGGACAAGTTAGGAATCAGAAAAAAGGCGAGATAACCAGAAGTCTAAGTCCGTTGAACTTCACTGAAGAAGCATTATTAGATTTTTTTTTTAAGACAGAAAGCGAACTCGTTTGTATAGAGCGTGACCTCCATTGCGAGGGTGAAACTTGAAGCTGAATTGGAGCCGATGACCTGATGTGGGTGTTGATCCACGCTGTGATAAACCTGGTGCTCTCCTCTCTTACCAAGGTGTGCTTGCAGGGGTTGAGCTACAGCTCTTGGACCCACTTGCTTGGTGGTACTGGTTGGTAGAGAGGTGTGGTAGTGCGGGTTGGTAGGAAGGGGTGTTGGTAGAGATAAAGGATTTCCAGTATCTATCTATATGGGAGTCATCGGGTTAATTTTAGCTTGAGTGATGTGCATGTTAGGTGTTTGAACAGTTTGACCCATTATTTATGTATTGGGTGATAAACCTGTCATCACGTCTTACGATGCAATTAATATACGTACAATATTTTACGGGGTGGATATGGAAGCCAGCCCTCTGGCCTCTGTCAAATGACAAAGCTTCACGAAGAGTCATCATTTGACTCTAGATCTGCATCAGTTTTTTTTTTTTTTGACAAAATACCACCACTATGAAGATTAAATAACCTGAACGCTTATTTAGTTTTCTCACCAGCGAACCACACTTTGGGAAATAGTAAACCGTTGTAGGACTACTTTTCTATTTGTAATGTGACAACTGCATCTGTCTCGCTCAGCTTGGGGTAGTACGTACCACCTTTGCTTAAATAGGCGGGAACTGACCTGTAGTATACCTAGTGAGATTAACTCTGGGGTTGTGTGCAGAGGAGTATCCGTGTAGTATATACATGGAAAAGTGTATAAGAATATAAGCAGAGGTGTGTAACTGTATATACAAAAAGTATACATTAATTCATATTTTAGGGATTAGTTTTCATTACTGATCTGTGTAGGTGAAATGCACCTTTTAACCCTCGTGCAGTCGATGGTTTTAAACCCAACTCGCACATTTTTTAAATAAAATTAACAGTTAATTTAAAATTCCCATTAAAATTTCAATCTTTCATCTCTGACTTCAAAAGGAATGTCATCAGCGGATGTACTTCCGGCCCTTGCACTCTCCCCCCATCCATATATATTCCTAAAGAACTGAAAGAAACCACTATCTCATGCCTTCAAATATATCTTTGGAGTAGGAGCCTGGACACAGAAATCATTGCACATTCACTGAAAACTACTGATATAGCCCCACTCTACAACGGTGACAATACAAAAAACAACTATGGACTGAAATAGCTTAACGTTCCACGTTACTAAAATTTTTGAAAGATGTTTAAGAAGCAAGAATGTTAATAAAATGGAATCTCAACTGCACAACCCAGGGAAATATGGGCTGAGAGCAGGTCAGTTCTGCCTCTCACAACTGCTGGACCGTTACGAAATAGTCTTGGATCCAGGGGAAGACAAGTAAAATGATAATGTAATGTACACATACTTTCCAAAAGTGTAAATTGCGCCAAAGTGGTTAGGCCACTTACTTTTATTACCCCACCTCCCCCTACACCCTCCCAACCCCTTTCCCATATTTCATCCTTTTTCCCCATCTTACCAAAGCTCTGGTCATACAAGCTCAAGCTGTAATACGCACAAAATGCGTGCAATACGAAAAAGTGGGCAGTTAAGATATGTTTCTAAAAACAGAACCCAAAGAGTAAGATCGAAATCAGATTGACAGTGAAAAAGGTCTGTTCCCTAAGGAACAGAACTTCCCCAACCCATATTCTCTTATTCTTGTATCCAACAGACTTAAATTTATTATGGTACCGTCGTCTTTTGCAAACGATCCTAGACTCTGTGGCATCTATTCATGACACGCAAAGCCTCCAAGATTTATTAAATAGTCTTCCAGTGAGCCACTGATAATGTGATGGTCAATGAGGACACATTTAGTCACTCCACAATGGAAAAAAAAAAAAAGAGTATAAAACTCTAAACACTCGTTAGTGATTAGTTTTATCATCCTTGAAAGAGTCCTTTCAAGGATGATAATTGTCATTATCAAAATCGCAGGAAAAGGATGGACTGGATAACTAGCTAAAAAAAGGCTAAAAAAAAACCACAATCACAGAAAAGGATGGGCTGGATCACTAGTTAAAAAAACTAAAAAAATAATAAGTCATTTATTCTCTCAAGGTTGGAATACTATCGTACTGTGCTTTTCAACAGTCCGTTGCTGATCTGGAGACTGCAGAGAATATCAACTGCCTGTATGAATTGTCAGACTCCTCGCTCTGTGCTGCTTGGAACGTAGCCGAGAAAGATTAATTATAATTAATCATTAATCTTTGTCAGGCCTGGGGACAGTTCTTCCCAGATAAGGAGGTACTAGTACCTCTTCCCATGGGAGACATTGGTCTCACGACACTCCCAAGACAGGGAGCCAAAGCCGGGTCTCCATCTGGAAAAGACCCGGGCCGGGAGAGTACCGGCGAATCAAGAACAACAACCACCTTGTCAAACTATAAACTTAACCCAGGGCCGAGCTGTGGGAATAGGAAAACTAATGTCAGCCTGAGCTGGAAGATTACAGTAGGGCAATGAAGATAGGGGTCATCAGCTATTGGAACTTCAACGGCGTGGATACGGGGTAGGGGTAGTGGTAGGTCGCTTGTGGATGAAGTAAAAATTTCTGAACTAATTTAGGCGTGACTAGGTACCAACCTACCTACCACTTTCTCACCCCCTCTAGGCCTCCGCCCTCCCTGCCTCCTTCCTAAAAATGTCTATCACCCGTTTCTACAGTCCCATAGTGACAGTGATACAAAGGTACGTAAGGGCAACAAAGCCTACAATAGAGACCAACCGTTAAGTTTTAACTACTACTACCACATCTAACCTCTCCTCGCTCCTGCCTATATTATATGGTTTCCCAGGTGTTTCATATTTATTTGTAAACGCCTGTTGTACAGGCGAAACTTTTTTAGAAAAAGTTAGGCACAAGAGTATTTTTTTTCTAAAACTCGTCGGTATTACCATATCTATTGTTACACAATATTAATATGATAAATTCATGCTACAGTGGTTTAATTTTATTCTTTCTGTATCTTCAGTAAATTAACTATCTTCCTTTTGTAGTATGGAGACCAGAACCTTGTCTTTCTAATCCGAATTAAATCTTACTAATGTATAGAAGAGTTGATCAGCAAGATTTATTCACCCTCCCACAGCCCCAAGGCGTACACAGGCTTCTCGAGGCTCCTATTTCACCTTTTCTTGTTTTAGATGAAAGTGATGTTTCGATTCATGCTGCACCAATCTGTTTTCTAGTTTCATCTCCGATTTGTGGGATTAATGATTCTAGAAAAAGTACATACCTAAGAACTTTTTTTTCTGCCCTCTTAGGCCAGTCATTTTTCAGCCAGTCAAATTTTCATCCTGATAGTCCAATCTCTTCATAATCTGCCTCTTGTTGCAAGAAGTGATATAGTTTACTCTTGAACTTGCACCTTTGTTCTGGTAATAGTAGTGTATTTACCGTTTATTCACCACATTTTTTAACTATGAAGTGCCCCTAAAATCAAGCTTTAAGTGCGACAATCTTCAAGCTGTAGTGCTTATCTTTATGAGAGTAAAAATAAAATACTTGTATGAGTGGGTTACGTCTTAGGACCTGCTTAGCATGGGGCAGTAGGCATACTGCAGTGATTCTATTATTAATTTGTCAGGGAGTAAACTTCTTCGGGTTTGCCATAGGCTGGCCCGGTCAGTGATGCTCGTACTATGGCGTGGGAGCAGCGTATATAGAGGTACTGTAGTGATGTATCGGATATCCTCATCCGCGGAACGTCCGCACAATTTCTTACATCCGCATCCGTATTTCACTGCAAACAGATATCCGCATATACATCCGAATCCGAAATCTGCGGAACATCCGCACAATTTCTTACATCCGCATCCGCAGAATGAGTAAGACATCCGTATACACATCCGCATCCCGCGGATATCTAATTTTTCACATCCGATACATCCCTAACCTGTAGCTTGTACTGTACTCCGTGCGCATACTGTATGTACTACTTGCTCCTGTTGTCTTCATCTAACCCGGTGTACTACAGTGAAGAAATTTCCGGTTATCTGCTGAGTCAGTTGTGTTGGATCAGTCTTTCCTGCATAATTCTTCTGCTTGAATTAATGTATTAAATAACTGATAAATGAAAAACTGATTAGAAAATTGAAACGGGTATAAAAGGGGCGAGATCAATTTCTGCGTCGGACCTTGGCTGACGTATATGCAACGAGCGTCATACTCTGCTTCGGGTGTGTTTTTGGCTAGATATATCGTGTAGTACTTTGCACAGATAAATTCAAATATTACAAGCCTTACACCCCTAGTTCAAAACTACTAGTCGTCGTCTGGTGCTTTCTTCTGAAAGAGAAAGATGTATTTGTAGACGAAATAAATGGTAGATACACGTTTTAGAGGAATATACGAAATACGTCTCATAAATGTACTTAAGCAGTTGTTTAAAGCAAGTCTGTGAAAGTTTGTGCTTATTCAAAGATGCTATTGGGCCCTGGAAAATTTTTATGAGTGTCTTGCGTTAACTATTCGAGTTCTGAATGACCAGGTATTTTTAACTTCGCGATAACATTGGTTTCCTGTGTACGTATGTGACTTTTTAATGTTTAAGAATTTTTTTTAAATGAGAAGAAATCCTAGCTATCTCCGGTACTTAACCACTGAAAGAATCATCATGTGACCTAAGACCCGTGTCATGAAACGCTTGTCCTTTTTCTTGGCGAATAAACCACCAGGTTAAATATTACAGCTTGCTTACTCCAGAGGAGCGAGTATCAGCCTCGCGCGGCATACAAACTTAAAGGTGCTGGTTTGTCTTGAGGTCCCTCTGGCCCAGCTGTGCTGAACATCAACACGGCAAGATGCCTGCAACTCTACGAGTTAATTCAAAAGAAGTGGTCCACAGTGCCGTCCAGGCATTTTATCACCCTCACTGTTGCAACCCTCGTTGTAGTCGCGCAGGAAACTGATTCCTCTGGGAAGAGAGGAGATGGGGGAGAGACTAAATACCTGAATGGTGAGCCGTGGCATGATCTTCAACCGGTTCCAGAGTGCAAGCCAATGCGTGAAGGAAGAGTATGGGGAAACCGGAGGGAGGGGGGAGTAGAAAGTATGAAGAAACCAGTTCCTCCGAAAATGTGTGTAAACTCGCATAAGTGTATTTTAATCCGTTTTTTCTTTCCAAACTAATGTACATTTGTGTGAGTTTATATATATTATATATATATTTCAAGAAACCTGCCGTATCCCACCGAGGCAGGGTGGCCCAAAAAGAAAAACAAAAGTTCCTCATATAAACTAGTAATGTATACGGGAGAAGGGGTTACTTGTCCCTTGCTCCCGGCATTTTAGTCGCCGCCTACGACACGCATGGCTTACGGAGGATGAATTGTATTTCCCCATATAAATTATATATATATATATATATATATATATATATATATATATATATATATATATATATATGTATATGTAATCACGCAGCGTAAATCAATGGTTGCAATAACTCCACAAAAAGAGAAAATGGACGAGTATGAGGAAAATATAGATTACGGGGGGAAGAGCTCTGAAGGGCATGGTAGTCAACTGGGATTTAAGAATTGGTACACGATCATGTACCTGCGTACGTCCTCATTTCCATAACCGATTATATAATTATAAAATACAGTGCAGAACTTTCGATATTTACCATAGAAGAAACAAAAATCATGATGATGGGTAGAAACATAACAAAGGACAACTAATTAATCTCCATTGGCACAGACAAAACTTAACCAGAACTGGAAAGTAAGCACACGCTGCGTACTCGCTTTCCCTTTCTCCCTAAGTACAGATATCTGGGGAGAGAAGAGGAAAGAGAAGAGCTGTGGGGTTGAACGTTGTAAGCGACACTCTTGTTTAGATATAATTATGTGTTTCAGTGTTGCTGTGGTAGCTGTATAAGTGATACTGCCACACGTGCCTCACACCTACGGAGGGACAATAACATTATTCATGAAATGTAATCGTGTACAATTAGCGGTGCAAAATTTCCGTAATGCCTAGCGTCAAGGACCTTCATCGTTTTGCTGTACCACATAATTTACTGGATATTTATTATTTAAATTAATCAATAAATCTTAGATAAATTGTATAAATATTAATAATGTAAATATAAATGGCATAAATTTTATGACTCATTAATGTTCAGGTTAGAAATGAATAGGCTGGCAAATAGTGTGTGAATAAAACAGTGCGGGTTTTGGTATTTTGGTGTAACGATGTCAAGGAAATATTTGTTAGATCCCTCGGTTTGCTTAAGGGTGAAGTACTGAACACCTCAAAATTACCTTAACCCTTCTTCCATGTTCTCCAGTATTATATTACCCTAGTACTCATCTAAAGCCTGCTGCGATAAAAATTTGATAGCTCCTGGTGAATAAAAGGTACCCAAGCTGGTTTGATCTAAGGAAGGGAAGGGTATTTCTAATTCTTTGGATATAGAGCCCCTCACCAGCATCAGTAGGCATTATCCTGTTCATTTGTAGCTGAAGAGGCCATGTGCTATGGCGGTGATACTGGGTCTAGCATCACGTACGTGTATATTTTATGGTTTTATTTACATCGATAATTAAAAACTTGGTTTATCCTCCTTCAGTAATTAATTAGGTCTTAACAATTCTCATCTTGTGTCCGACCTACCAGACTTCAAATTTTGAAATGGGATAGGAATGTAAATGAACATGGTACTAAGGGGAAGTAACCCATTGTAGTACCCACCGCATTCAGCCACACGTCTTAAACTTTCTGTTGACACAGTAGGTTTGGAATAAATTACCTCAACATACCTAAACCAGTAGTGGCATTGACCAGTTCAAGGCCAAGTTAAGACTAGTCTTTCAGGGCAAGATGCACGGTGGAGGGGAGAGTTTTTTACCACATTTTCGTTTGGGGCGGGGGGTATTTTATATACAAGCCAGAAATATACATTTTCCCCATTAAGTTCCAAGGAATTTAATTGTCCTCACTTCCTTGGATCGAAGCTGATAGCCTCCCATTTCCTAGGTGATGTATGAACCCTACCGGTTTAGCGCTTCCCTCTAAATAAAAAAGCTTCTCCATTTAAGGTTGGATGCCAAACGAAATTTGTAGCAGTCTTTATTTGTAATAGTTTAATTCATAATTTGTGGCCCGGTCTTGAATTCATAATTTGTATTGTAATATAAGGCAAGGGTGAACACGTAAACCATGTGACTGTAATAAACGACTTTTATGACTATGTATAACAATGGCTGTGCCCAAGTTTCCTCCTTTTAACACTTAAAATTATTAGTCATTTAAAATGCTGTCGTTGCCATCGCTGCTTGATACTTAAGAGATTGTTGTGATTTGTACAACAAATTCTTTGTATATATTTAAAGTAGACTGAAACTTGACATCACATGCAGGCATGCAAAGTGTTATAAGGGCATCCTATAATTATAGGAGCACCGTATCTGCTATGTGATCTCATTTTTGTACATCTGTTATGACTAATAATATATAGCTCTTAATTTACTTGTGTGAACTTAAATATATTTGTGGAGGGAATAAAGTGGGAACAGTGCTTGGCTCACAACAGAAGGGAACCAGGTTAGATTCCCAGACGAGCTGTACTGACAAGTTTAATTACAGCTACTGCCCTCTCTCCACATACTGTTGTGGGTGGCATCCTAGAGTGTAGTAGTGTATCTAATAGGTACACTACTAGAAGGTAGAATAATAGGTGTTAACCTGTTGGTTGAACCTTGCAAAAAAAAAAAAACTACATTTATACAGGTGTGTAAATGAAAATATGAAGGTAGTGGAACCTTAGCAGAGGAGCGTGTACATTAGTGAGGTGGTTGGTACAACTAGATATGAACACCTCTGTGAGTAATAACATCAGAGAGTTTGATATCCTTAGTTTCTGAGGAGTAAAATTTATTTTTCTTTAGTATATCTGCTTGGAGACATTAACATGTTGTAAGATACGCAGTTGTAGCTTAAGTTACGTGTTGCGTAATTTATAAAGGTAATGTAGTAGTTGGCATCTGTGCGTATACCACAGCGTCAGCTGAGGGGGTAATGTCCTCTCTCACCTCTCCGCCTTCTCCAGTTCTTCCCCCCTTCCCTCCTTGCCCCCCCCTCCCTTCTTTCCAAGCTTTGATAACGCCTTTTCTACCATGCTGCACCGTTAATTTCCTTAGGCACTTCAGTGCGTAAATGTTTCCGATGGTGCCAATAACTTTCGCCATCGTAACGTAGTCTCAGAGCAGGCATCTTTAAATTGGAAAGAAAATACAGTATTCCAAGAGTAAGACTTGGGAGATACATTGGAATGCAACGGTAAGTGTATATTGAAGTAAAGGTTCATAAGCTACACCTGTCATTTTATATGCTCACGAATTGGAAAAATACTGCACCCCTGCCAGAGTACCAAACGTTTGAAAGGCTGTTTCTCACTCACACACATTGAGAAAATGTTAGTACCTCCTTGTATGGTTGCTGCCTACAAACAAATTAGTATGACTAAATTTTATATTTGGTTGTCAGCATTCATGGTTTAAAAATTTTGAATCTGTTACCATGGGTATATATAAGAAACACTTTGGAACAAAGAGGCTTTCCAGAGGAAATTAGACCACTACCTTATCAAAATGGAAGATAAGCGTGAGGGCCGCTAGCAGCATCAGCCTGGTTAACCAGGAAGTCAACGTTTCAGAAAGCCAGACCTTAGGGCGAGCTTCGAGGGGTAGAACCTTTAAAAGACGCAAATGGCGTAATGCCGACAAAAGCTTGTTCTGCAAAATGTTTTTTTCTTTTCTGAGTTAGTATTAGCTACTGCGTGGTATGTGTTTCCTCTCGCCTCCTTCTTTTGTGTTCGGTCTTACCCCTCAAATGGGTGCCTTGATAAATAATGGTGAGGGGATCTTGAGCCAAGGAATTGTAGTTCTCTTTCCTTAGGTCAATCCGGATAACTTCCCAATTCCCCAGGAGCTGCATGACTAACAGATTTAGGTTCCCAATTAATGTTATAAATATTTATTGTCCTATCTTCGATTTCGTTCTTCATCGCCTTGAATCTGAGAAAGTTGCTAGCTTTCTTATTTGCATTAATCTGAACCCTCGTTTTTTTTTTTTTTTTTTTTTTTTTTTTTTTCTTCTGGTGTGTGTGTGTGTATATATATAACAAGTTGCAGTTACTGAAAAGTATGTTTAGACAGATTTTCTTCTTTACTACAGCCTTTCAAAATATTAGCCTGTTGTACAGGCGATACGTTGCCTAGTTTTCGATAATTATAACTTCTTTATTACAAACTGTCTGCACTCGTGTACGATCATTTCCCTATTTCGTATCTGTGTATTTTAATATTAATTATACGTGTGGCGTTCGCTCGCTAGCGATATCCATAATTGCGCGTATAGCTATGAATATGGGTGAAGCAGACTTTAAATATAGGTATAAACTCTGCTTCATAACAGTAGAGGTATAGGAGTCTTGTAAGCGGAGAATATTAGTGAAGTCGATATATATATTATATATAATTTATATTTATATTTATTCAACCTTCGTTAGGAAATCTGTTGGAAGAGTGGAAAGCAACGTCATTCCTTTGAGCACATCGTTGACTTTTAGAGGTCCTAATTCGTAATTGATAGAGCTATAGGGTAAGCAGTGTGTATAGCAGTAGATTACAGGTGTAAGATAAGTATAATGCAAGAGGGAATACTTTTTGAGACAACGTTCTGTATTGGTACCCTCTGTACTTTATCTTTATATAGATGAACAAGCATTTGAGATGGAAGTTTCAGGTGGGGCTGTGAGGGGTAGAAGAATTATAGAAAATGATCAGGTGTATCACAATTAAGGTTAGGTAGAGCTAGTACGTATAATACTGACGGATGTTCTTGGAAGTGGCGAGTGATTTATTTTTATGGAGGGGAAGCGCTAAGCCCGTAAGGAGGTCATCAGGTTTGGTCAAGGAAGGAGAGGTTAACTCTCCTTCAGCGGTATAAAGGTACTCCCCTTCCTTGAAGGGAAGAGATGAATGAACTTAGGATGAAGGCTCCAAAACCTACCAAACCAGCCATTCCAAAACGAATTGCGTAAATAGCGTGTCGAAATGAATCACCCATTTTATTTTTGTTTAGATATTGTATTATAAGGGCTTAAATAGTAAGCATTTAATCCTTTAAAATACTGATAGGCTTTGTTTTTGATAAATTATAAAACTTTAGATTGCAATTCTGTAAACGTAGTGTTTGTATCGTTCTTTGGTTGACTTAGCGAAGGCTGTATTTACGTAGGTGTGTGTACGAGGGGGTGCGGTGGAGGGAGGTGTGAGGCCATAGCTTAGTAGCCTCTTTGTGAACGATAGTAAGGTAGGTATGAAGGTTCTCAGTAGCAGCAAATATTTTCTTATGAAATGTTACAATGGGTAGGCCCTCTTGGACCTACTTTTGGAAGCTGTTTGAATTTGCCTTCATCACTTTCTAATCAAATTCATTCCACTTAACCCTCCCCCCAAACAAAAAAAATACCTAGCATGTCTTCAGCTTCTACCTTTTCCCTGGTCTTAATTGAAATAGCTTGAACGTATGCCCTTAATTCCTTAAAATTGTTCGTAATTGTCTCCTTTAGTCCTCTCCGTCAAGGTCACCATGATCAGTTCCTTAACCTTTGTGTGGTGGGTGGTGGGAGCGTGTATCATGTGCCGGGTACAGGTGGGTGTGTGTTTACCATTCATGCTGCCTCCTCCACGTCGTGTGTACGGTTGTGTAGTTTGGCCGGTTGCCAACTTCACCAGCGTAGAGGTTACACTGCTACTGAACCAGGTGAAGTGTGGCAGAGATAAAGGGATGAAAGTGAAGGGAAGTTGTAGTGGGCGGAATAGATAGAGGGATTGACGTACAGCAGCACCAAGCAGTAGCAGCACCATCACCACTAACAGTTGCGATAGCAGAATCAGCAGCAGTAGCGGCAACACCCGCAATCAATTAGTAGTATTATCAATTATCATCGTCGTCGTCAGTAGCTACCAGCAGCATTGGTGGCGGTGGCAGGGCGTCGTCGGCAGTAGTACCACTAGCAACAGTACCAAGAGCAGTAACGTTAGCTGGAGCACGAGGCTGGTGAACAATGGCTCACCACACGTGTTAACCTCATCACACAATCATTTGCCTTGACAGCCTCACCTGTTCTACTGAATATCACACTATACCTTCCGGTTGACAGCCTGATAACTCGGGCTGTTGGTGTTTGCTCTTAACATCACTCACCACTAATTTCCTCTCGATATTTAATTGTTATTGTCATGTTTATTGTCCACCTACACAGTATTGTAAAGTATAGCGTGCTACTTGCTATTCTCGTCTCGAGCGATTCTATCCTCTTGCCCCTCTTTGTATAAGAACATAAGAAAGGAGGAACACTGCAGCAGGCCTACTGGCCCATGCGAGGCAGGTCCAAATCTCCCACCGACTTAAGCCAATGCCCCGACCCATCCAGGTCAGGTTACATTCACTTAAGGAAGGAGCACGGCATCTGACCTAGTAGCACAAACTAGTCAGGTCCAACTCACACCCACCCGCACCCACTCATATATTTATCCAGCCTATTTTTAAAACTACACAACGTTTTAGCCTCTATAACTGTACTCGGGAGTTTGTTCCACTCATCGACAACTCTATTACCAAACCAATGCTTTCCTATATCCTTCCTGAATCTGAATTTATCCAACTTAAAGCCATTGCTGCGAGTCCTGTCAATACTAGATATTTTTAGCACGCTATTTACATCACCTTTATTTATTCCTGTTTTCCATTTATACACCTCAATCATATCCCCCCTAATTCTACGCCTTTCTAGAGAGTGCAGATTCAGGGCCCTCAGTCTATCCTCATAGGGAAGATTTCTGATACATGGAATCAACTTAGTCATCCTCCTTTGTACGTTTTCCAGAGCATTTATATCCATTCTGTAATACGGTGACCAAAACTGTGCAGCATAATCTAGATGAGGCCTCACCAAGGATATATAGAGTTGAAGAACAACCTGAGGACTCCTATTATTTATGCACCTCTGTTACAGATTATTCAATATTTTATAGTTTGTTCATTTTGTCATGTTCATTTCTTTGTTCACGCGACTAGGGTACGTTCATTCATCTCAAGGAGTGCTGAAGGATCTGTCCTTCATCTATCAGCTTTTCATTGTTAAAAAGTCTTTAGTTTCATCTGTTGTCTGTTTCGTTGTGAAGCGTTGCGCGTGTTCCTGGACTCTGACTTTGGTTGCTTCATTTCCGCATTTCTTCAGTGTATAGAGATGGGCGTGAGTATTGCTTCCTTTGTCATCTCATGCTGGAACACCTAAGATCACATTCTCAGTAAAGTATTTTCCTACTTTCACGTCGCCTTATTTCTCGTAACCTCTTTCGCCCCCCCCCCCCTGCTCGTTCTTCCATCCTTCTCATGTATTCAAATTATTGCTGTACTAATGAATGTGGGCGCAAATGTACTTTGTGAATGTGGTTTACATTCTGCTCTCGTGACTAGCTTTTTCAAACTTTCTTGTTCCCATAAATATTGAAGAAAACACACAGGAGGTGTAACAGGAAAACGCTATCCCAGTTAAAGCCTGTTCTACAACATGTCTTCTGTATTACTGCAATGGCAGTACACCATCTGTATCCATGCTCTAAATAATCTTGCTCCATCTGAACAGCAGAGTACGACTTACATCCTCTCCTTGATGTTCTTGTCCACCGCTCGGTGACTGATGTATACTTTTTTGCTTAGCCATTACAGAGTTTCAGGTACATTCCTCACTTTACCAATGGAAAATGTTTAGTGTTCTTGATTTTTAATAGATTTTGTCAGATTTAAAAGGGTTAATTTTTCACTTAGTTTCATGCATCACAATAAATAGTCCCGATAACGTGGGGGAATATTGGCTCCGATATCGTGGGGGATATTGGCCCCGATGTCGTGGGGGTGATATTGGCCCCGATAACGTGGGGGAGGGATATTGGCCCCGATAACGTGGGGGAGGGATATTGGCCCCGATGTCGTGGGGGAGGGATATTGGCCCCGATAACGTGGGGGAGGGATATTGGCCCCGATAACGTGGGGGAGGGATATTGGCCCCGATAACGTGGGGGAGGGATATTGGCCCCGATAACGTGGGGGAGGGATATTGGCCCCGATAACGTGGGGGAGGGATATTGGCCCCGATGTCGTGGGGAGGGATATTGGCCCCGATAACGTGGGGAGGGATATTGGCCCCGATGTCGTGGGGGAGGGATATTGGCCCCGATAACGTGGGGGAGGGATATTGGCCCCGATAACGTGGGGGAGGGATATTGGCCCCGATAACGTGGGGAGGGATATTGGCCCCGATAACGTGGGGGAGGGATATTGGCCCCGATAACGTGGGGAGGGATATTGGCCCCGATAACGTGGGGAGGGATATTGGCCCCGATAACGTGGGGAGGGATATTGGCCCCGATAACGTGGGGAGGGATATTGGCCCCGATAACGTGGGGAGGGATATTGGCCCCGATAACGTGGGGGAGGGATATTGGCCCCGATAACGTGGGGGAGGGATATTGGCCCCGATAACGTGGGGGAGGGATATTGGCCCCGATAACGTGGGGGAGGGATATTGGCCCCGATAACGTGAGGGAGGGATATTGGCCCCTATGATATCAGTCAACCCCGAAATCCCAGAATATCGGCCCCGATAAAATTTTAGTATTGACCGTGATAACGCCGACCTACGTTGATACAGCTGTGACAGTGAAACTGGTATGACAGGTGTTTGCTAACTGGTGGCACAGGTGTACAGGTCCCCCACATTCTATTGTCTACACCTGCTGCACCATTGTCCTCTTCCTCACTTGTATCCAAAATACACCATTTTATAATGAGACGTAAGTTTGCAGAATAAGCTTTAATTGAAACAAGTGTTTCACTCTGAAGAGCTTTATTAAGCTTGATAAAAGCTCTACACCTAGTAAAACGTTGTCCTAAAGCCTTTTTTTTTTCAATTTGATTTTCATGTCGGCAGTATGCGCCTTAATTCATTAACCATTTTCTTTGTCTAAGCTTGACACCGGTGAGACAAAACTAGTCTTACTATACCAGATTATTATAATGATCAAAGTTTGTGTAATAAATCGATTGCAGTAAAAAAGGTAGTCTGTCAAAGGTGTGACCGTCAGCAAGGAGGGCAGATAAAGTAAGGGTGTTAGAGCGAGGGCGAATGGAATACCTCTGTATGAAAGTGGGAGGTCATGTACTGCTGACCGAGCAGCAGAATCTGCCTGCTCATTGCCCTGAACTTCAACATGACCAAGAACTAGGGGATGAGACGAATCAAATTTTTTAATAGCTTGCAAAGCACTAAAGGAGTCAGAGACATTTACAAACGTTGAAGTAGGCAAAGATGCAATACGCATAATTGCAACGAATTTCATACAATTCAGCTGTAAAAATGCTAGTAGAGTTTAATAAATAACCTCGAAGAGGTTATTATAGGGGAATAAGTTTACTGAGTATACCAGGTAAAGTGTATGGTAGGTTATTATTGAAATAATTAGAGGTAAGACAGAGAGCAGGATTGCAGATGAGCAAGGAGGCTTTAGTGGGTAGGGGATGTGTAGATCAGGTGTTTACATTGAAGCATATATGTGAACAATATTTAGATAAAGGTAGGGAAGTTTTGCATTTATGGATTTAGAAAAGGCATATGATAGTGGATAGGGGAGCAATGTGGCAGATGTTGCAAGAGTATGGAATAGGTAGTATGTTACTAAATGCTGTAAAGAGTTTTTATGAGGATAGTGAGGCTCAGGTTAGGGTGTGTAGGAGAGGGGGAGATTACTTCTCAGTAAAAGTAGGTCTTAGACAGGGATGTGTAATGTCACCATGGTTGTTTAACATATGTATAGATGGGGTTATAAAAGAAGTAAATGCAAGGGTCTTGGGGAGAGCGGTGGGATTAAATTATGGAGAATCAAATACAAAATGGGAGTCGACACAGTTACTTTTTGCTGATGATACTGTGCTTTTTAGGGATTCTAAAGAAAAGCTGCAAAGGCACACAACGCCCTTCATACCAGATTAGAGTATACCACTTTTTTCTTTCGGGTAAGTGTTGACTCCCATATTCACGAGTAGAGCTGGTTGCAATTCCAATTGGATAGCCACTTAAGCAACATGTACAAGATAATGGTATATAACGATTGATTCAAGGAGAAGAAAGCTCTTTCTAGGAGACAAAGTGCTCCTTTTGTTTTGTTAGTTGTGTGGGAAAAAGTATTACATCAGAAGATGTAGTACTTATTTTTGACTAGGTGGAGAGGTAAAATGATAAAATTTACCATTGAACGGATCATTCTCAAACTTAAGACTTGGAATAATTTTTTTCCTTAAAAACACAGACCACAAAGTACACCTGCTTGAAATGGGAGGGGAATATGGAAAGCGTAGAGAGATGAAAGGAGGAGATGAGAGAGATAAGATTTTGTCTATAATATATATATTTGTGTGTGTGTGAAATAGCAAGAAATGGAGATAATGTAGTTATAGATCGTGATAGGGATATAGTAAGATAGAGGTAGAGAGAGAGATAGTGAGATAGAAATAGTGATAGAAATAGATGGAGAGATTGAGATATCGAGAGTCAGTCACGGGGACATGAAAATATCCTTTTCGGTTAGTGGAAGAATCTATGAAAGGTAACAGAGGTTGTATACATTCAGAAGGAAGCATGATCTGATTGGAGCTTGAAACTTAATGCACACGTAGAATTTTCTTATAGGTTCATTGAAGCAATAACTTCAACTTTGAAAGGGTGAAATGGGCAAATACAGTTGTGGGAATGGGTGGATTTTTGTTAAACTTGCATAGTATGAGCTAGTAGGCCTACCGCAGGGCTAAGGTTTCTTTTCTATAAGATTAATACAGACAGGAGCCTTGTCTATATTTTATTCCCGTCCTGGAATATTAGAATGGCTGGTGGGCAGCGGTGGGATGACATGGGAAGATCATTGCTTGATGAAGAATTGGACACGTGTGCAACATCTGGGTATCCTTATTTGTAGAAGTTTCTCCAACCAGTGGCTTTGTTAGTACAATACAAAGACATAATGTGAAGAATTATATACAAAAGATGAGGTAATCAGTTCCCTCAGCCTTGGAGTTGAAGAGCACCTTAGCCTTTCAAGACTGCATGTGTCTAATTCCTCATCTTGTCGGTATTGTATACCATTTATGTACAAGATCATTGCTTACCACCAGATGTCATCCTGTTATCCTCGGATAACACTAAAATACGAAGGAAGATTTTTTTTTGTTATTGACAGTAACACTGGTATGATAACCAAGAGTAGTAAAGGTATAAAGGTAGGTGAGCCCTGGTGCCATGGACTGTGAGCCATATATGAAGACATGACAGAATCTGCCAATCGATTAGGACTCTGGCACCATGGTGATACTAATGTGAAATACAAAATGAAAATGAACAAAACCTTGCAGTCTTCTTTGTGGACTGTATATATTTGTGGTAAAGTAGGTCGGTGTTGAGCCTTGCTCTCCATGGATATTATTGGAGGTAGGCCTTTGTGAAAGGTGGATGAGATCCCTAAAGTACCTGGATCTGGTACTGACCATGTTTAATTTCCTTGAGCATTGTTCTGTTTATATTAAGAGGATCAGTCTTTTTATTGGCAGTTTGAAGAGTGATGGCAGGGTGAATTTTGTAGTAAATATTGAGGGCACACAGTATAAAGTTAACGAGTAAAACCTCTGTTCATCTTAGTTAAGCATCTCATTTTCCCTGTCTTGTAACTTCTGCTCTCACGTCATCCGAAGCTAACAAACTAATGAATTTTATTCTATTCCGCATAAAACTGTTGGTCTCAGTGCCTGCTTGACGTCGTTGCTTTGTTTTCATTGTTCTTGCTATCAGGCACTTCAGATGTGTACTTTTGTATGATAGTTTAATACTTGGAATTATCACTTCTCGGTTTCTAATTCTAGTACAGTTTTGTTCTCTATTTTTTTACCCCACTTCCAGACATTTTGTAGAACAAACTTTTATTTGTTCCTCTTGACAATTTTTGATTGTCATCCTTCAAGGTGTCCTTATATATTTTTAATGCATCCTAATACGAACTGTTTTCAGTATTAACGTACTTTGATCAAATTGCGGATCAAAGTTTTATTGGAGCATCTTTTGCGCTGTGTAGAGTTTAAAGCCATGACTTGATAAAGCTCTCATAATGAAACGTTGTCCCAATAAAATCTTGTTTTGTATCATGTCTATTCTTCACTGTTGCATATTTAAATCGACTCTTCTCTTTCAGCTGGACTTTTATAGGTTTCCTCTGTAGATGCGTATGTTTTTACATGTGACTTGTCACTCCCATGTGTAAGTTCATTATGAACAGAGGGGTTGATAAGCATGAACATTGATTGAGATAATTGTTATATGTTGAGCAGTAGTATACATAGCTAGTGAAGTGAGGTTGTGGGCCCCGGCGTGAGTACGAGCCATGTGTTTGATAACCAATCCCGGGTGTGTCCTGCCTCTCTTGCCTTCCCTTCCTCTCCTCTCGTCCCTGACATGGGAGTCACCTTATTGTGGTGGCGAGGTTTGCGGCTTATCCTGACTTAGATTCCAGCACCTCCTTCCTCCTTTATTAGAAAAAACTTTAGGATTTTCCCCATTCTATGGGAGGAGTCAATTTATTACTATCCTTGTTCTCCCAAAAAAATGTAATGAGGCGGTCTACAATACTTTGTACAAAGGTAAGGTAGGTGTGTGTAATATATATATATATATATATATATATATATATATATATATATATATATATATATATATATTATATTAAAATAATAGTGCGTGTGTATGAAATTGGGTTGAAGGTTAGTACATGTGTGGTAGTAGTGTGTGAAGCAGCATGTGTTACGCCCACCGCTATCAGAGAGTTTATCTCTTGTTACAAGTTCTCTTTTATCTTCATCCTCGTCTCTAGCTGGCTTAATGGCTGTTGATGCACGCCCTACCCTCATCTATATGTTCGTTAACGTATATTCTAGCCTATTCTCGCACCACTACCGAGAACGTTTAGATTTTCATGTTTTTCTTGGACGACTCTTTGCCAGACGGATTGCACCAATGTTTTCTTTTTTTTATTTGCTTATTTTTGGTTCTATACATTTTATAGGTTTGTGTAACCTAATCTAACACAAAATAGTATTTAAAAGAAAAACTGGAAGCTTAATTAACGCAGTAAAATAATAGGTTGCAGTAACACTTCAAATACAATGTATCACCTTCACCAGTATACTATGTTCATTAGCAATAGAGAAATGCATAGACCATGAACAGTAAAAATATAAATATATACATGTTTACATAGTTTCCTCCTTCCGAACACAGGATCCCCGGTATGTGTAGAAACGTTGGGCATGTTTCCTTACACCTGCCCCAGTTCACCTAAGCAGCAAGACTGTACCTGGGTGTTAAGACGGATATGTCATCCTGGGAGGTGGTAGCATACCTTAAATAGGGCTGGGGCTTTGATATGAGCTGAGGTAGAATAACGGCTCTTAGCCTGTAAAATTGATTTGTGTAAGAAAAAAAATAGCCTAACTAAATTCGTGTCTGTCGATGTGTGACCACGTACACAAATAACCAGCACATAGGAGAGGAGCTGACGACGACGTTTCGGTCCGACTTGAACCATTTACAAAATCTCATTGGTCCAAGTCGGACCGAAACGTCGTGGCAAGCTCCTCTCTCTCCTGTGTGCGGGTTATTTGTGTATTGTTCCAGTCACGGTATTGTGACTGTTCTTTAGTGACCACGTATCCCAAAAGCGCAGTCCACTCTACATCATTGCATGCCAAAGGAATAATACAAAGTGAGAGATAAGTTTCTGATGCAGATATCAGTATTAAAGATATGGAACGAGTTATCGCTTGTAAACTAATATTCTGATGCCTACAACTTTTTTCTAAGATACACCAGCGTTTAAACTTTGAAATGGAGGAAAAGACATTCTCCAGTTATTGCAGATATTTTGTTTAATAAAATTGGAAAATTTATACCTGCACAACCCAAGTTCAATGTGAAGATTCTTTTCGAAAAAAATTCACTTGCTAGAAGTTTAAAGACTACCAGAAGATGCATTCTCCAGTCTAAATCATAAAGGCATTCTTTAGGATTTAGGCCTAACTCCTAATGATAGCATCCTCTTCATGAGATACATCTGTTATTAAAGATTGAAGTCGTTCAGAAGAGGTATACAAAATTTATTTTGCCGAAAAATACCTTACCATACCAAAAAAAAAAAAAATGGAAAATTGGTACCTGCGCATTCCATCTGTATGACCCATACTGGCTTTGCATGTTAATATATAGCAATAATAAACAATAACATTCCAATTTTTTTAAGTACGATACACCAGTGTTAAAGTTAATCAGAAAATGTTTCCTCTAAGTTCCCGCAGAAACCAAAATCAGGAATATATATAAAAAAAAAGGGGGGGGGGGGCGCCTGCCCGTCCTAATAGTGTCATGAACCTTTCTCTAGATACAGCACGTGAATGTTGGAAATTTAAAGCCACGCGAAGATCATACAACAGATAAGATGAATACTGTTTAATTTACCTTATCCTCTGTGGTTTAAGATGCATATTTTTTTTAAGTTTTTGAAAATTTAATATTTTTTGTTAATGACGTTTAAAAATATTTTGACCAATCTCCTGTTTTGCAGTAACAAAATACAATAGCTGTAGTTATTCTTGAATTTCTTATTTATAAAGTAAGTTTGCGTACATAAAGGTAGTGTTGTGGTGTTTTGTGATGCAACGTGTAAAGCAGCGGGGAGTGTCGAGCACGCTCAAGGTTGCCTGACAAAATATTGTCCAGTGAGAGATGATAGCGAGTATCGAATCCCACAACAGTTCAACTCTACTAAACCAGTGGTTGTTGCTGCCGTGGACATTATTGAATTAGTCAGCGTATGACGAAGATCCATATAATGTGATTTTTCCTTAAAAATAACAATTACTTCTTGTTGGTGAAGCATGTCATAATACCGTGACTGGAACATTTTACAAATAACCTACAATTTTGGAGAGGAAAATTCAGATGATTTGGTTTATCCTGGGCCATTATCAAGTCATGTTCGTCCTTGGTAGAGTATATATGCGTTGGGATTGTGGCTGCTGCAATACACGCACACTCACTCACGGTTTCCGGGCCTGAAAAAAAAACCTTTGTAATTCACGATGCAAAATGGGTCCCGATGTTAATGAAGAGGATTTATGAAGGCAGACTTAACAAGAAATGTCATCGTTGCTACTATTCCCCTGAGGGGAGGTGCCGTGACGCCTGTGAAGGGATCTTTATTCCAAGAATTGGAACTGACCTCTTCCTTGAATTGAACCGGATTGGCTCCCATTCCCCCAGGCGCTACGCTTGTGGCGTTCCCCTACGAATGTAATAATTCAGGATATCCAGGACTCCGGCCACCCTGGATACCTTCATACATGTTACCTTGCTCACACTGCAACAGTTTTAAATATTGTGAATGTGCCAAACCCGTAAGGGTTATATAAGGCCTATGATGGATTAGGATGCAATCAGCGAGGTCAAAAGCTCAGTGCCCCAAGGCACTGTCCTGGCACCTCTGCTGTTTCTCATCCTCATAGCAGACATAGATAAAAACACCCAGCACACTTTTGTATCATCATTTGCAGATGACACTAAAATAAGCATGAAAGTCACTACGGTAGAGGACACTGAAAAAATTACAGGAGGACATAAGCAGGGTCTTCCAATGGGCAGTGGAGAACAACATGACGTTCAATGGTGATAAGTTTCAGCTGCTTAGGTATGGAAAAAATTAAGAACTCAAAAGGAACACTATATACAAAACGCAAGAGAGTCACCACATAGAACGAAAGGAACACGTAAAGGACTTGGGAATAATTATGTCTGCTGATCTGTCGTTTAAAGACCATAACAAGACAAAGATCACAACAGCCAGGAAGATGACGGGGTGGGTATTGAGAACTTTCAAAACAAGGGAAATAATGCCGATGGTGGCACTATTCAAATCGCTAGTGCTCCCCCACTTAGAATACTGCTCAGTGCTGACGGCCCCGTTCAGGGCAGGAGAAATAGCAGAGCTGGAACAAATCCAGAGATCGTTTACGGCTCACATTGAGCCATTGAAACATCTAAATTATTGGGAACGCCTTCAAGTCTTGAACATGTACTCATTGGAGCGGAGGAGAGAGAGATACATGATAATATATACATGGAAAGTACTTGAGGGCCTGGTCCCAAATCTGCACACTGCCATAACAACATACTGGAGTGAGAGATATGGGAGAAAGTGTAAAATAAACCCAGTTAGGAGCAGGGGTGCGGTGGGGACAATACGTGAGCACTGTATTAACATCCGGGGTCCGAGACTATTCAACATCTTACCAGAAGATATCCGAAACACGGCTGGAACCAGTGTAGAAGCCTTCAAGAGGAAACTGGACAAATATCTTCACCAGGTGCCAGATCAACCAGGCTGTGATGGATATGTGGGGCAGCGGGCCTCCAGCAGCAACAGCCTGGTTGACCAGGCAAGCACCAGACGAGCCTGGCCCATGGCCGGGCTCAGAGAGTAGATACTCTCGAAACTCTTCAAAGGTATATCAAAGGTATATCAAAGGTATGATTCAAGGAAGGGGAAGGTAGCTCATTCGGATCAAAAGGCCTTCACCAGCAGCAAGGTAGCCTATGAAGGAGGCAGGTCTAAACCATAGAAACAATGAAATACATACTGTACACAACTCACCACCTAGACTAGGGGCTAAAATACCTAGAAAAATGCTCATTGGTAGACAGATGGAAAATATAACTATAAATACAAAAAAAAAAATGATAAAGATAAGCGAGATTTCTCAGCTCTGTTAAGAAGAGCGGTGCAACAAGACCACCCTCAAGCAGGAAGTAACAAGACCACCCTCAAGCAGGAAGTAACAAGTGCTATAATTGAACCCTTCAATGGGCGTGCCTTCATATTTATGGAGGACTTTTGCTCCAAGGAATTGGAGATAGCCTCCTCATTCCCCAGGCGTTGTTTGGACTTCATGGGTTTAATACTTCTCCTTAAATGTAACAAAACAATTAATAGATTCTTTATTTTTTAAGAAAGGGGAGACTGAACACAGAGTTTATCTCTTCTCATGTTACTACTAATACTCATTAATTTTTTTGCACATATATTTTTGGGTGTTAATATAAGGCAGTTGAGTAGTTTTCGGTGGCAGCAAGCTGATGTTCTGGAGGTAACCCAACTGTGTGTAGGTGTGTGTAGTAGTAGTGGTTGTGGGGGGGGGGTAGGGGGTTGTGTGCGTATTTGTTTTAGTGCGAGATTATCTACTGTACTTGAAGCAGCAATAGCACACACACACACACACACACACACACACACACATACAACAGGCCTAGTGTCTAATCGACATGTGCCTAGAACAAAATGGTAACTAACACACACACACGACGGATGGGATAGACTCAGAAGTGTCTGTTCGCAGATGTGAAATTAATGAGGAGAATCACATCGGAAGAGGACCAAGCAGGACTTCAAACATACCTGGACAAGCTTGACATCTGGTCTAGCAACTGGCTTCTCGAATTCAATCCCACCAAATGCAAAGTCATGAAGATCGGAGAAAGGCAAAGAAGACCGCTGACAGAGTACAGGCTACACACAAAGGCTACAAACCTCGGCAAAGGAGAAAGACCTTGGGGTGAGTATAACGCCAAGCACGTCTCCGGAGGCACACATCAACCAGATAACTGCGGCAGCATATGGGCGACTGGCAAACCTAAGATTAGCGTTCCGTTACCTTAACAAGGAATCGTTTAAGACACTGTACACCGTGTACGTCAGGCCCATACTAGAATATGCAGCACCAGTCTGGAACCCACACCTGGTCAAGCACATAAAGAAACTAGAGAAAGTGCAAAGGTTTGCGACAAGGTTAGTTCCACAACTCAGGGGTCTGTCCTATGAAGAAAGGTTGAGGGAAATAGGACTAACAACACTGGATGAAAGAAGGGTCAGACGAGACATGATAACGACATACAAAATACTGCGGGGAATCGACAAGGTAGACAGTGACAGGATGTTCCAGAGAGGGAACACAGAAACAAGGGGACACAACTGGAAGCTGAAGACTCAGATGAGTCAAAGGGATGTTAGGAAGCATTTCTTCAGCCACAGAGTAGTCAGGAAGTGGAATAGTCTAGAGAAAGATATAGTGGAGGCAGGAACCATACACAGTTTTAAGACAAGGTATGATAAAGCTCATGGAGCAGGGAGAGCAGAGACCCAGTAGCGGACAGCGAAGAGGCGGGGCCAGGAGCTGAGTCTCGACCCCTGCAACCACAATTAGGTGAGTACACACACGCCCCGATGGCATGGTGGCTAGCGCTCTTGCTTCACGCACGGAGGGCCCGGGTTCAATTCCCGGCGGGGCCGAAACATTTCGAAGTGTTTCGTTACACACACACACACACACACACACACACACACGTACATACATACAACAGGCCTAGTGTCTAATCGACATGTGCCTAGGACAAAATGGTAACTAACATATTTTTCCTTTGGTTGTACTAACTAATTTTAAATCATGCCATTGGTTAATAACTTTTAGAAGAATTTTCTAGTATCATTTCGGCTCTTGTTTTCCCCCTCTCAATTCGCAACTGTGGCCTCTTGTCATCCCTGTTGGAAGTACTAAAACCTTTTCCTAAATGCTCTCTAAAATTACCGTTTATGTGATTATGTCATATTTTCTAATATCAGTCAGCGTGAGCATCTTTTTTTCAGCCTTTCATTGTAACTCTTATGTTTCAGGTGTGGGCACCACAAAGCCCTGCCATAGTATATGTTGCAAACAGTTAATTTATCCTTTCTATGTACGTATATGTGAAAGTATTTTATTTTGTACTTAGTGTTAGGATAAGAGTTTATGACAGTAGCATTTAAATGTGTCTTCCGGTGACAATTTTTTTTTAATATCCCAATGTCTCTTGATAATTTGAATATTTGAGCGCGCGCGCGACACACACACACACACACACACACACACACACACACACACACACACACACACACACACTTAGATTAGCGTTCCGTTACCTTAACAAGGAATCGTTCAAGACACTGTATACCGTGTACGTCAGGCCCATACTAGAATATGCAGCACCAGTCTGGAACCCACACCTGGTCAAGCACGTAAGGAAACTAGAGAAAGTGCAAAGGTTTGCGACAAGGTTAGTTCCACAACTCAGGGGTCTGTCTTATGAAGAAAGGTTGAGGGAAATAGGACTAACAACACTGGAGGAAAGAAGGGTCAGAGGAGACATGATAACGACATACAAAATACTGCGGGGAATTGACAAGGTAGATAGTGACAGGTTGTTTCAGAGAGGGAACACAGATACAAGGGGACACAACTGGAAGCTGAAGACTCAGATGAGTCAAAGGGATGTCAGGAAACACTTCTTCAGCCACAGAGTAGTCAGGAAGTGGAATGGACTAGAGAAAGATATAGTGGAGGCAGGAACCATACATAGTTTTAAGACAAGGTATGATAAAGCTCATGGAGCAGGGAGAGCAGAGACCCAGTAGCAGACAGCGAAGAGGCGGGGCCAGGAGCTGAGACTCGACCCCTGCAACCACAATTAGGTGAGTACAATTAGGTGAGTACACACATGCACATATATATATATATATATTTCGCCTGCTCTTGCGAATTCCTAGCATTGTAAAAATCTCTAGTTATGTCGATGCATGCAGGGGATGAGATGAAAAGCTGTATGCCACCTGCCTGAAAGCTGGCTGCCTTGGATCAACGTCTAGCGTGAGCTGGACGCCAAGGTATTGGTCCAGTGTGGTACGGTCGGTAAAGCACTACGAACCTCGTTGCAAGGTTCGTAGGTTTGAGTCTCCTTCGGCCAGAGATCAGTGTTTGCGAATATTTCGCCTGCTCTTGCGAATTCCTAGTGTATATATATATATATATATATATATATATATATATATATATATATATGCAAAAAGATCACAGTAATCAGGTGATATCAAAATATGCAAAACAACCACTATGAAAAAATATATAGCATTAGAACTGAACAAGATTCTAATGCTCTATTTATTCATGTGAGAGACTTTAACCATCCAATTGATTTTCAAAATGCTGAGAAGGTTGTATCAAGCAAGTCCATGGTTGAGAGGAATATAATAGAATCATGTTTCATTAAAAGCAGTTTTGAAAATAATATGAATATTTCTTTTGGTTTATATAAATTGGATTCTTTTATAATTAATAAAATTTGGGAAGAATTTAATGATAAATTGGACTAATCTTAATTCTTGGGAAGAGTTTCAGGTCCTTTCTTGTTTTTCCTCTTCACAGAGTCGTGCGATGTTACGCTACTGTGAGGTGTAGTCTTTGTTAGTGTGATGTGACTGTGAGGTGTAGTCTCACCCTTATATAAGTCCTCTTGTCATGTTTCCTTTTATAGTTCCTTGATAATGTGAGTAGTCACGAAAGCGCTTGGAATTCCTCTATTTTTCATAGTGGTTGTTTTGCATATATATATATATATATATATATATATATATATATATATATATATATATATATATAATATATCCAGAGGGCTTGTAGCAGCAATTCTCCCTGAACATTTAGGGACACGATTGGAATCCATGACCAAAAGTTCGTTGATGGAGCCAGGATCTGGGATAATCTAACAGGCTCTGAAACCAGGCCTTCTCCCTCCCACAACTAAAAACAGTCGCACTGGGATGGCCCAATAGTAGAGAATATAGCCTCAGCAATGCTTCAGTGTGTGTCAGGGAAGGATAGAGCCCGCCTCTTTGCAGTGAGAGCTCCTCATGTAGGGGACTTTCTGTTGGCTGTTCCCAACTCCAGCCTTGGCACGCGCCTCGACCCACATTGGTGTTGCCCTTCGACTTGCCGCCCCTATTCTCGCCGAACACAGGTGTATTTGTGGCAGTGAAGCAGCAGACCGATTCGGGTACCATGGTCTTGCGTGTCGTAAATCCGAGGGAAAGATTGCAAGACATGAAAAGGTTAATAACATTATCAAGAGGAGCCTCACAACAGCCGGATGCCCAGCAGTAAGGGAGCCACCCCATCTATGCAGATCTGATGGCAGCCAAAAGCGTCCAGATGGTATCACCCTTCAAGCCTGGACAGACGGCAAGCAGGTGGTGTGGGACCACACATGTGCATCTACCTTGGCTAATACCTATCTCCAATACACCAGGGAAGAAGGAAGGGCAGCTGCCACTTTCAGGGAATCCCAAAAGTCGAGAAAATATGGAGAACTTGCACATCATTATATGTTTGTTCTCATAGGCTCAGAGACCCTTGGCTCATGGGGAAAGAGTGCATCTAAGTTCCTCAAGGAGCTTGGCAAAAGACTCAACTGGGTAACTAGGGATCCCAGGGCAGCTAGTTTTCTGTTCCAGCGACTCAGCGCTGCTGTTCAGAGGGGTAATGCATGCTGTATTCTGGGCACGCGCCCCAGCTCGGAGAAGCTGGATGAGATTTTCGCATTATAATCAGTGACAAACATGTAACAATATGTACTAGACATGTATCTCTCACACCTCGTGTACTGTATATGCCATCTTTATATCAACAATGTATCTCTTAAATCTTTTGTACCATATTATGTAATAAAATATACCTATTGGTAAAAAAAAAAAAAGATGGGGTGGTAGGGGATGTGGAATATTCAAATGGCTTCAGGAAGAAATCCAAATATTCCTCCTTGAAGCTTTTTTATCCACTTCTCCGAGGCTATGGGTCCCACAATTTAAACCAGAGGTGGACCCATCCTATATATATATATATATATATATATATATATATATATATATATATATATATATATATATATATATATATATATATATATATATATCTCAACAAGTTGGCCGTCTCCCACCAAGGCAGGGTGACCTAAAAAGAAAGAAAATACTTATATCATTCAACACTTTCACCTCACTCGTACATAATCACTGTCTTTGCAGAGGAGCTCAGATACGACAGTTTAGAATAGTCCCTCCAAACTGTCACTATCCCAGACCCCTCCTTTAAAGTGCAGGCATTGTACTTCCCATTTCCAGGACTCAAGTCCGGTTAAATCTATAATAACCGGTTTCCCTGAATCCTTTCACTAAATATTAACCTACTCACACTCCAACAGCTCGTCATGTCCCAAAAAACATTCATCTCCATTGACTCCTATTTAATACGCTCACACACGCTTGCTGGAAGTCCAAGCCCCTCCCCCACAAAACCTCCTTTACCCCTTCCAACCTTTTCGAGGACGACCCCCTACCCCTCCCTCCTTCCTTCCCCTACAGATTTATACACTCTCCAAGTCATTCTACTTTGATCCATTCTCTCTAAATGACCAAACCATCTCAACAACCCCTCTTCAGCCCTCTGACTAATACTTTTAGTAACTCCATACCTCCTCCTAATTTCCACACTCCGAATTCTCTGCATAATATTTACCCCACACATTGCCCTTAGACAGGACTTCTCCACTGCCTCCAGCCTCCTCCTCACTGCAGCATTTACAACCCATGCTTCACACCCATATAAGAGTGTTGGTACCACAATACTTTCATACATTCCCTTCTTTGCCTCCATAGATAATGTTTTTTGTCTCCACAATTACCTCAAAGCACCACTCACCTTTTTTCATTCATCAATTCGATGGTTAACATTATCCTTCATAAACCCATCCGCTGACAAGTCAACTCCCAAATAGCTGAAAACATTCGCTTCTTCCATACTCCCTCTCTCCAATGTGATATCCATTTTTTCTTTATCTAAATCGTTTGATACCCTCATCACCTTACTCTTATCTTTGTTCACTTTCAACTTTCTACCTTTACACACCCTCCCAAACTCGTCCACTAACGTTTGCCACTTTTCTTTAGAATCTCCCATAATCACAGTATCATCAGCAAAAAGTAACGGTGTCAACTCCCATTTTGTACTTGATTCCCCATAATTTAATCCCACCCCTCTCCCCAACACCCTAGCATTTACTTCTTTTACAACCCTATCTATAAATATATTAAACAACCATGGCGACATTACACATACCTGTCTAAGACCTACTTTTACCGGGAATTAATTTCCTCTCTCCTACACACCCTAACCTGAGCCTCACTATCATATATATATATATATATATATATATATATATATATATATATATATATATATATATATATATATATATATATATATATATATATATATATATATATATACACACACACGTTTACATGTGGCCTGATATTGATTTCTCCAGTTTCCATTACATGGCATATCATCCATCTATCATTCCATTTGCTAAATTTTTCAGTCACTAAAAAATTATAGTAGATGGTACAGAACAAGAAAAAGGTTACCTAATTGCTTAAGAACGTGAATATATCACAACGAAGGAAATATATTCATAGCCGAGAGATCACCGATGTAGAGTAAAAACTAAGTTATCGTACAAAACAAAGAGGAAGCACAAAGGGAACTAAAAGTTATCCAGGATATTGCAAGAAACTCCAACTAGTATTTCAATTCAAATCCAAAATACAAGCTAAGAACTACCTGTAGAATTGGTCCCCTAATAACTGGAAGTTCATATACTGACGATAAACAGGAAATGAACGAAATTGTGTAAGACCAGTATGAGTGTGTGTTCAGCAACCCACTGAATGACAGCAGGGTAAAGAGTGGAGAAACTTTTTATCTTTACATTGAAGACCGCGCCGACCAACTAACTGACATTAATACTAATCCCATAGAATTCGAAAAAAAAACGAAAATATGCCAACTCGCTCAGCACCTGGACTTAATTCATGGAATTCTCTTATAAAAAAAAGTAATGTACCATTAGCACGAGCCCTCAGTATTCTTTGGAGAAAGAGCTAAGATCTAGGTGAAATACCAGACCTTAAGTGCAGACACAGCTCCTTCGCATAAGGAAGGTGGTAGAGCACTAGCCAAAAATTAGATCAGTAGCACTAACATCCCACATCATGAAAGTCTTCGAAAGAGTGATGACATGCCAATTAGTACAGTACACTCTGCATAACCCAAACCAGCACAGTTTTAGGAATTGAAGATCATGCTTGCCACAACAACTATGACAGAAATATGGAGGCGTTGGAAGAAAACCAAAAAGGAGGTGTAATATACACAGCTGACTTTTCTTTCAATGAGACCAATGTTACGATAATAAGAACTTTCAAAACAAGGATTATTATTATTATTATAATAATAATAATAATAACTATAATCATGGGGGAACGCTAAACCCGTAGAGATTATACAGTGCTTTTAGGGGGAGGGAATGGAAGGCTGAATTCAGTGAACTGGAGCACAGATCCAATTCCCTAGATCAAGAGCCCCTCGCCAGCATCAAGGAACCTCCCTTGAGGGGTTTCAAAACAAGGAAAATAGTTCCAGTGGTGACACTTTTCAAATAGCTTGTGCTCTCTCGTTTGGAATATTGATCAGTGTTGACGGCCCCGTTCAGGGCCAGAGAGGTATCAGAGCTGGAACACTTTCGAGATCGTTTACAGCTCGCATTGAGCCAATAAAACATTTGAATTTCTGGGTGTGCTAGAGCGTAGGAGAGATACGTGATAATATTCACCTGGGAAAGTGCTTGAGGGCCTTGTGCCAAATCTGCACACTACCATAAAATACTGGAGTGGGAGATATGGAGGAATACAAAATAAGCCCAGTAAAAATAAGGGCACAGTAGATGAACACTATCAACGTCCGTGTCCCCAGACTATTCAACATCTTAACAGCAGGTATCGGAAACACTGGTTGGACAAATGTAGAAGTCTTAAGAGGAGACAGGACAAGTATCTTCACCAGGTGCCATATCAACCAGGTTGTGATGGATATGTGGGTCAGTAGGTGGACGCCACCAGCAGCAACAGCCTGGTTGACCTGGAAAACCACCAGACTAACCTGGCCCATGGCCGGGCTCGGGAAATAGAAGAAACTCAAAACTCATCAAAGGTTCTTTATTCCTTTAGCTTGCTCGTATCTTATTTCCTTTTCAGTGTTCTTTTTTTTCCTTAAATTTTTATATTTATTTCTGGCTTGCTCGAACTACTGATAAGTTTCTTGGCTGGCCCGCTCCCTAAATTTAGTCCTTTCTATTGTTTCAGCAGCTTCCATTAACCAGTTTTTTTTTTTTTTTTTTTGCTCGTATTCCTCTTTTGGCTTAAACTACCAATTCAATCTTTGTGTTACAGAACTTCATGTACACATTTTATAATTTTTTTCTATTTAGATTCTCTGGGGGTTTAGATTCTCTGGGGGTTTAGATTCATTGGGAGTTTAAATTTACCTGATGTTCAGGATGTAGTAGTGGTTTTAAGAAGGGTGGAAGACATAAATGTTATAACCAGAGTGGGGCCACTGAAGTTGTATTGGTGTGAGACACACTTGATATAACGAAGGATTAGTGTGACGGTAATGGAGAGTAGACGGAATGGGTGGTTAATGTGACAGCCAGCAGGCGACGGCTACTGTAACTCCAGCTAATGTTACTGTTTATGCGGTGGTGGCTATTGTTGCTGCTGGTGTTTATGCTACTGTTGCGACTGCTGCTGTCGTAATGTTGATAAATACTTGACTCCATTGATAGCGACCTCAGCTCCACACTAAGGAACCGGGATTCAATTCCCGGACGAGTGGAAACGTTGAGCATGTTTCCCTAGAACTGCTGCTGTGTTCGGCTAGGGAGGGTGTTAGCCATCTGTTGTGGGTTTCATCCAGGGGAGAGAGGACCCCACCGGAAATAAGCTAGACAGTGATAACATGGCTTTATTGGGTTATCCTTGGTTACTGACCCTCCGGGTTAATAATCTGATCATCTAGGTAGGATGGTAATTTGACTAGTTGTTGAAGACCCTTTTCTGATTATCTCCGTTAATAACTCGGGATAACCCAAGAAAGCCACATATTGTAGCTTACTCCCATTGGGGACCTTAGGTTCTCTTCTCTCTACTTGCTCCTAGGTATCTGTTCACTGCTAGGTGAACAGCAAGGGAAAAGGGCAGCTGCACAATACGGTTGTACTTATGTTAATAAAATTAGGCAGTGTTGTAAGGATTTTGTGGTAGTTTTTATTGAGTACATTTTGTTTTAGCGTATTTTTGTGTGCATTTGTTTTATCTTTTATATATTTTTGTATATGTGGTTTTGTGTTTTTGTTCGCGCATAGGTTTAGTGTGTGTGTGAGAGGGTGTGGAGAGGAAGTGGTGTGTGTGGGGGGGGGGAGGCCCGTTATCCTAGCGAAAGTTAACAGTTTGGTTCCTGGGAGTAGTGGACATCTTCCACTCCAAACCACCCCGTACTGTGTACGAAAACACACACTGGTCCTGTGTAAGACACTCAGCTACTAGCTGGAAGTATTAGTGTTTGGTGATATATATCCCTGTGCCTAATAAAAAAAATAATCTCCTTGTTTCTTTTTACAGCCTGGCCTCCGTCATTTTCTTAAAATATTACCATTGTCATTGTTTAAATGTTCCCTGTAACTACGAATATTCCCTAAGGCTGCATAGCAACAGGAAACTTTTAAACCTGCAGGAGTATCACTCGTGGTGCGAGAATGGGTTGCATCTATATATTACAGCTTGATTATTTTTAAATATTTTAGGTTAGTTTTAGTCTAGGTCCTAGACGGTGTTAAGGAAGTATGTTTTCTGTTAATAGTCCTGGTTAATGGCCTGGTGCCTTGATGCTGGAAAGGCTCTTGATCACTATAATTGGAAGTACCCTCCCGCTCTTCAAATCAAACCTGATTGCCTCTCTTTACCAAGGTACTGTATAAATCCCACATGTTTAACACTCCCCCGTGAATACAATAGTAATAATACCAATTCTGCGTTTAGGACTAGGTGCGTGGCTCAGAAAATTCCAAGTATTAGACAAGACTCTTTTAGTATAAGTTGGGCTATACAGCAGGGGCAGTTAATGGGGCTTTGTAAAAAGTTTGCTTTGAAGCAACAGATAACAGAACCTAATAGAAATGAAAATAAAGGAGACTTCATGAAAAAAATAAAGAACCAATAGAAACGTATTTCAATCCACAACCTCAGTGAAGTACAAAGAAATATTAAACCATGAATAGAGAACCTAAGAAACGGCAGACATGAAAGGATGTTGAATAAATTTAACGTTAGTATTGATTGACACAATAAGTAGAGAACTATTAGACACAGGGGAAACCATACAGTTCATGGAAAAGATTAATACAAAAGCATATTTACAAGGTCTCATGAAATATATTTCGCTGAAAAAAAAAACTTTTAGTTTTGCGTTATCCCGCGAAGGGCTCTAGATGCAGGGAATTGAGCTACTAGCCACTTGGCTCACACCTAATTACTTCCTATTTTCCAGGCGCTGTCTGACCCACACGGGTTTAGCCCTTTCTAGGTGAGGGGCTCTTGATCCACGAAAATTGACTTGTTCTTTCTTAAATCGAACCTGAGTGCTGCCCATTCCCCAGGCGTTTAACCCCTACGGGTTTAGCGCGTAACCCCCGATTAAAATAAATTTCCAGGGTTCACAGACAGCCTAGGCTTGGTGACGATATCAACATAATTGGTGTACCGGAGATTCATTTCTTTCCATATGTTCTAACAATGGTTCTCTTAATATTGAACCCCTGTGGTTTAGCGCTTCTATTTGATTATAATAATAATAATAATCTTAATATTGAGACGAATAGTTTTTATATTAGTAGCTCTATTACACGCAATGAAAAATTGGGTTTAGATCTTGTTCATTATTATTATTAATTCATTAAAGATGGTAATACCCCTTAAAAAGGGATCACATACAGAACGATCAGTGATGCTTCGTATTGGATGAGGGAAATTTGATGCACAGTATGATGCTTATGTTACCTGTAAATAATTCAGAGTATATGGACGAAAGGACGTATTGCCGACAAGTGTAAAACTAGAGACAGTGATGCAGAGGTGTTGAGCCTTGTCTTTTCTAACCAGAGCGAAACTCTGAATAAAAGCTCATTCTCCAACAGCTTGACTGATCAGGTGATGACCTCTGAAATCAACCTCAGGTAGGAATTTGTCTTCATGGTTCTGTGAATCATTTCCACCGAGACTCTCAGTTATCAAGCTGTTGGTGCTTGCTGCGTGCAAGCATGTTGATCAAGAACTTGTCACTTTCTGGGAGTCAGTCCAGGGTGTGCCAGGTATTGATACGCATTCCCCATTGTTGTGCTTTGTGATCCATACCTGCCTGATTTGGCTTCGTACAGCTCCTCTCTTCTCTTTCGGGAACAAACTTGATTTATGTGACATTGTGATGAAGCGGCAGTGGATCTAGTGAAAGCACAAGTGTGCTTGTGACCGGTTTCCAGAGTAATCTCTGAAGCTCCGCCTGAGACCAGACTTCAGTGTTGAATGGTGCCTAGCAGTCTCGTTTCCTCGTGAAGATATAAGCATTGCAAAAGGTACCTCAGAGGAAATGAAAATACTGTGGTGGAGATTAAGATGAAGAATAATGATCTTCAGAACACCATATTCTTGAAAGATTTAAAGAGCTATCACGTGACTTAAATATCCTATGGAGATTATGGACATACGATTCATCCCAGTCCGTAAAAACTACGAATGTAGTCTAACTCCACAACATTGATATACACACACGTTATCAAAATTTTTGAAAGCTTCAAGCAGCAGGATTGCTAAATACTACATGAATTCACAACACTTGCATAGTGGGGGAGGGGGTTGCCTCTCGCAATTGCTGAACCACGACATTATTTTGGATGCACTGCAACACCAACAAAATGCAAATAGTGTATATAGATTTACTGAAGTCTTACACAAATATAATCATGGTTTAATAGCGCGCGCGCGCGAACACACACAGTGTGCAAAAAGAATAATTGAAAAGATAAAATGTGGAAATTAAACCTGATAAACAAACCACAGGGTAATAGTTTAAAGTGAAACCAGAGGCTGCCACTGTAAGAAGCTCTGTTCAAGGCACAATACTCGCCCCAGTTTTCTCATGTATTAGATATACAAATCTAAATCAGCACCGTATCATTACACACCATACCTAAAGTCAGTGCCTGATCAGCCGGGCTGTGGTTCGTACGTTGGACTACGTGCAGCCAGCAGTAACAGCATCGTTGATCAAGCCCTGATCCACCGGGATGCCTGGTCATAGACCGGGCCGCGGGGACGTCGATTCCCGGAATGCTCTCCAGGTAGACCATACTACAAGCTGTACAAGTGGCTCAGTGAGAACACATTTCAATTACTTCTCTTTGGGAAAATGAGGCAATAAAAACTGGAATGGAATATAAAACTCAACCACTCAATAGAGCGGAAGATTATTGTAAGGGATTTAGCAATAATGTGAGAAAATTTCCCATTAGAAGAATCAGTGTTATCACAACCGCAATGAAACTGATAAGCTGGATAACTAGAACTTTCAAAAAATGGCAACCCATTTTTTTGTTGTCAATTCTTCTCTTTAGACTGGCATATTGCTGTACACTAACAATTACTTGTAAGGCAAGCGAAATTGCAGAACTGGAGACTGTACAGAGAATCTACATTTCCCGTTAAATTCAGTGAATTAAATTATTGAACGTTATTAATTTCCTCGAACTGTACTCTTTGGAACGTAGGCGAGAAAGGTGCATCACAGTTAACAGCTAGAAAATTCTGGAGGGACTGGTCCCAATCTTCATACCGAAGTCTATCTCCTACGATAGCAGGAGGCTCGGCAAAATACCCCTAATATAAAAGCAGGGGTGTCATGAGTATGCTAGGAAATAACTAAGTGTAAGAGACCTAAGACTCTACAGCCTCCCATCATGCATAAGGGGGGGAGGGGGTTACCAACAGGCCCTTGTATGTCTTAAAGAGGGAACTTCATAAGTTCCTTATGGCAGTTCCTGATCAGTCGAGCTGAGGTGACTACGTTGGATTGCATGTGTCTATCACCAACAGCCTGATTAATCAGGCCATCAAGTAATAGGCTTGGTCTGGGACTGGGCTGTCTCCGGAAATCGTCTTAAAGTAACCAGTTTTAATAACCCAGTAAGATTTCTTCGGATTTTTAACCCCGGAGGGTTAGCCACCCAGGATAACCCAAGAAAGTCAGTGCGTCATCGAGGACTGTCTGTCTTATTTCCATTGGGGTCCTTAATCTTGTCCCCCAGGATGCGACCCACACCAGTCGACTAACAACCCAGGTACCTATTTGCTGCTAGGTGAACATGACAACAGGTGTAAGGAAACACGTCGAAATGTTTCCACCCGCCGGGAATCGAACCCGGGCCCTCCGTGTGTGAAGCGAGAGCTCAAGCCACCAGACCACCGGGCCACCGTATAACTGAGAAAGTCGAGCAATGTGGCTTATTTCCGTTGGGGTCCTGTCCTTAGGATGCGACCCACAGTAGCTGACTAATTCTTAGGTGTCTATTTGCTGCAAGAAGACAGTGGGCAGCAGGTATAAGGAGACTTGCCCATCCGTCTACTCTCCCCGTATTCGGACCAGAGTTCTTTTTCGGGTGAGCCGAAACCGTATCTAGTAGAAGGTAACAGCAAGTGTTGCTGCTTCATTAATAATACAATACAATAACAAGCACAATGGACCGCTGCGGCAGGAAGGGAGCAGCAGCAGCACTAGCAGTAGTAGAACACGTGGTGTAGTGCCGGCCGGCTTGGTGGCAACTCCCCCCTCCAGCTCCCCCAACAGTGTGCCGGCACACCTGTTATCTGCCTCCCTCAGTCACACTACCTACAGCCCCGCAACCACACTCTTACCCGCGCCTCTTTCCTCATCGTTCCCCTGCCTCCTCCACGTGGGACTCGTAGCTCAGTGATAGCGTTTTATTCACAACTGAAAGTACCGTTTTTAATCCCGGGCGTATGAAAAAAACTCCTTTACATCTGCCAACCCTGTTCACCTAACAGTAAATACATGCCTAGTAGTCTATTGTGGGTCGTACCTAGTTGAGTGAAAACCCAAATACCCCAACAGAAATAATCAGACCGACTTATCCTGGGTTATGAATATTTCAGAATTTATAACCCAAAGAAAGTCTTCACATGCACTCGGGCTCTTTCAGCATGACACCAGCAATCGGTTTCTCCTGTGAAGCCACCCAGCCAGTTTTTAAAACTCATAACCTTTGCCAGGTATTGATACGTATTCCCCATTGTTGTGCTTTGTGATCCATACCTGCCTGATTTGACTTCGCACAGCTCCTCTCTTCTCTTTCGGGAACAAACTTGATTTATGTGACATTGTGATGAAGCGGCAGTGAATCTAGTGAAAGCACAAGTGTGCTTGTGACCGGTTTCCAGAGTAATCTCTGAAGCTCCGCCTGATACCAGACTTCAGTGTTGAATGGGGAACCAGTCTGTTGCTGCCCACAGACCTACATAATAATCAGAATCTGGCTGCTCTGACTGTTACAGATATTGTGCGTACGCAGGACGTAGTTCATGATACCAAATAGTGTAGCGTGTATTGGTGTCACAGCTATATACAAGGAATGTCCTAGCGTTTACAATACTTTAATTCTCTACCCGGCATAAAATAAAGACGACTATGGTGAATATCGAGAAGTGTGACTGGGGAAGGGGTGCCTGAAGCTTTGCTAGTTGCTTCATACCTGCCCTCTCCACCCCTGCGTGCCTGCCCTCTCCACCCCTGCGTGCCTGCCCTCTCCACTCCTACCCTCACACCTTACAACGCTGTATGACCCTTACACCGGTTAAAGAAACTTAACTCGTGAAATCAACTGAAACTGCTAAGGAATTTGACGAGACGTTAAATGTAAAGGTCAAAAAGTTAAGAACTGATTTAAAAAAAAGTGTTAAGGAAACGATGAATAAAGCTGTATGGTTAGATGGGCGGATATCCATCGATAGTGAGCGGAATGGAAAGAGTTTATTAGACTTAAAACAGCCTAGTGGAGGGTTGGTGTTCGTGGAGGAAGTATATTTCCTGTGTTTATAAAGTGTCTTGGCAACATGGTTGCGAATTGTCAGTCTGCCTCGTCAAGGCGACAGTGTTGAAAGTTTCTCTGTGACTGCTCTTGTGGAGTATAGTCATGGCGACAAGTTACCATGAGCCATGACTGCATTGTTGCAGTGCCAGGCCGTATGCCCGAAACTGTGACAAGGGGTTGAGAAAGTACTCCTTATTGCCGAATCAATTAACATTTCCATGAAAGTTATTCTTGTGCATTTTTAGTGACTTCTTCACAATGTTGAAGTATTATGCCAAGCATATTACAGATAATGCTAAAACATGTGTACCCTCAGAACCATTGTGCAAACATGTGCAAAATTAGTTTTGCAAAATAGGTGTCGATTTAATTAAAAAAATTACACGTTAATAACTGAAGTTAATGTATTCCATGTTCGTGTTAATATGCTGGTGGCACGGACAGCACATACGTACATACCGGGTCTCCACACGTGTTGAGGCTGCAAACTCCACTGTTATGGTAGTGATGCGCTTTTACTCAAAACTACGTGAATTTTAACTTTAGTCTTAATATTATTACAAAACATAGCCACAAAGTCCTTTTAACAAATTCCTGAAAATCCGTTTAGGTGTAATCCTAGCTTCGTATGTAAGAAAGTTATGAGGTACGAAAGATATTGCAGTGAAGGAAGAACAACTTAAAGAAAAATGTAAGACTGGAAGTGTCAAAAAAAGCAATGTTTAGAGCACATAATGTCTTCTGTAATCCTCGACATGTTCCTGGAAGAGGAGGAGAAATCTAACGAGACTCGGGAGTCTATCTTGGAGTCTCCCGAGTTATACTTTAATCCGTCGGAGACATTCTTGGAGACTGAGAGGTCGTTGGCGGAGGCTCCGTCGGGCTCCTTTCCGGAGTGGCAGAGCTCGCCTCTCATGTTCTCTCCTAACACCACCTCCTCGTTACCACTCTTCTCTCATCTCATGTCAGGTATAGTGAACTGTTAACTTCTATTTCCTTTCTGGTATTTATCTTGTGAATTTCTTAAGGATTGGTTTTTGTATTGAGGGTTAGTTTTAGCTTGCAAGATAATTGAAAGTTTTGGTCAAATGACCAAAAGCTGCAATGAGTGAATCATCGTATGACTAAGACCCGCTTCAAGAGAAATGTTTGTTTTATTTCTCCTGGCAAGGAAATGGTTTACATTTATCCTCGTGGAAAGGACAGTTTCGCCCAGTCAGTTTATTTTAATATAAATATTTATATTTATAATCGAAGCATGTGTCTTGTATTGTTACCTTAATTCGTATCATCTGGCCCACGTCTTGCCCTCACACCTTTCCTCTAACCAATGTGTCTATAAATGAGCAAGTTAGATATTTTTTTTTAAACTACCAAATAAAATATATAAACTATGTGGATTATGCTATTTTTTATATTTGCATTGTGTCCTGGTGACTGTTAGTTAATGTCTTGCTGTATACAAAGTTATTAACTTTTAGACCTTTGACCCCTCAAGGGAGGTTCCTAGATGCCAAGGAGGGAGGGCTCGTGATTCAAGGATTTGGACATGGACTCCCTTGAATCGAACCTGATTGCCTTCCATTCCCCCAAACGATGTTTAACCTCCCTTTGGGTTTAGTGCTTCTTTGCTAAATAAAATAGACTTTTGAGCTGATAAGTATATAGGCAGTTTATAGGATAACGGTGAAGCTTTTTCCTGGGACCGCAAAGGGTTTCCTGGGATGAAACTGGCAAGTTGAACCATCAGAATGAATATTTGCACTTAAATCTGAAACCACTCCTTATGAAAGCAAGACTTAGCGAACGTTACACAATATCCAATGAAAAGAGGGACACGATTAGTGCATTAAGAGAACTCGGTAAGTATAAGAGCACATAGACTTTGCAACATCATCCTTTCGTTCATAAGAATACCAACAAACCTCTGGCTGTGCTTATCAGGAACTGACGAACTTTGCAAGTTCGCCAGTTCCTGATAAGCAGGGTGGGGTGTATACGTTGGACTGCGTGCTGCTGACACAAACAGCCTTGTCTATCAGGCCAGCAACCGGGAAAGCTTGGTCTGGGAATGAGCCACGGGGTTGGTGAACCCCACCTCCCCCAGGATTCGACGCAAGGACTGTCTTACCCCTCTGCCCAGCGGACGCTCATGGTCTTTCCTTCACCCTTACAGCATCATGCCGCATGGTGTTAAATGCTTGCGAGAGGGATAGGGGATGGATTATTATTATTATTGCTATTATTTTATTTTAAGAAATTGGTACATTACCATTGTGCAGCTACCCTATCCCTGATATTTACAGGATACAAATGTATGTTGTGTGTCATCATATTCCACCACAGCAGAACCGAAGTTAATACTTAGCAGTGGATGAAAGTGGTGATAGAAAATGGAGGATAAGATAAGATTTTCTTCGGATTTTTAACCCCGGAGGGTTAGCCACCCAAGATAACCCAAGAAAGTCAGTGCGTCATCGACATTTTTATGGTGGCAACGTTTCGCTCTCCAGAAGCTTTGTCAACCCGTTACATTTTACATTTGCCCATACTTAAAAACTTCCAGGTCTCTGACCATTGTAGCAACCATAGGTCTCTTGAGCACTGCATTTTGCCTCACTTTTCAGTTTATTAGTGAACTTCATCCATTTCCATCTGGGTTGTCGAATCCGCAATTAAATATATGTATGGAATCTGCATCTGCTATTTGTTTTCATAGTTTCTAATTCATTCTTCATCTCAGCCTTCACAATGAAGATCTTTGCTTAGTGTGTTGTATGTGATGTAGCTTAGGTTGCTGGTCGTAGTAGCCTGAGAAAACAGGTCGTGCGATCCATACTTCATAGAACATTTATATGGTGCGCGTGTGTGTGTACTCGTCTATTTGTGGTTACAGGGGTCGATTCACAGCTCCTGGTCCCGCCTCTTCGCTTGTCGCTACTAGGTCCACTTCCTACTCAGAGCCTTATCATACCTCTTAAGGTTATGTATGGATCCTGCCTCCACTACTACACTCTCCACATTGTTCCATTACCTTACCACTTTAAGGCTGAAGAAATACCTCTTAACATTTCTGTGACTCAGATGAGTTTTCAGCTTCCGGTTGTGTTCCCTTGTTCCTGTATCCCATCCCGGAAACATTCTGGCCCTGTCCACCTTGTCGATTCTTATCAGTATTTTGTTGTGTGTGTGTGTGCGCGCGCGCGCGCATGTACGTACGTAAGTTCTCGTCTATTTCTTTGACGAGGTCGAGACTTCTCGCCCCCGCCTCCTATACAACTTTGATCAGCATCGCTGGATCTTGTATCTTCACTTCAAGCTGTGTATTGAGTTTGCCTCCACCACTACCACTAAAGAAATTCTTCATACATTCCTCTGGCTCATGTCTTCAACTTCCTGTGTCCCCTTGATCTTCGTCCTCTTTTGTGTCTATCCCTATCTGCCCTGTCAATTCCTCTTTAGATTTTGTACGTAGTAATCATGTCTTTCCTTGTCTCTCTCTCCTCAGTGGTCGTCAGGTTCAGTTCCTTCAACCTCCCGTCATAATGGTGCAACCTTTGGACTTTATCCAGGTGTGGGCTCCATGCTGGGGCCTCATACTCGGTGATTGACCTATCGTATTATGTGGTGGATAGGTTTCGCGTGTGAATTTCAAAGCATGAAGCCTGAAGGATTCTAAGTTAAAATTCCTGTGTGCGCGTGTTTGTGCGCATTCGCATCCCATTGTTCCAGGTCCTCTTAATTTAGTGTATCTCTGACTACGTCGTAGTCATGCGTCGCCAGATCCTTCTCGGCAAATGTCTTATAAGTGAGTTACTAGTTCTGGTTCTAGTATGATTGCAAACTCTTAAACCTTTTCGAGCTTTTGCACGTCATTGAGCTGGTGTAGGTTCCCTACCTGGGTCACGTACTCGGTGATTAGCTTAACACATGTTGGTAACGTTTGAGTTTTTATTGATGTTGCTGAATATTTTTTTTTTTTGGCAGAAGTTACGGCATGTATACTAGTGCTAATATGTTTGTGATATTTAATCCAGATCTATTTTCCTTTCACTAATAAGCCTCAGCCGCTGCTCTCCTGAGCTGACGTTGTATTTGTCTGGATTGAGTTCCAGCAGCCCCCAAGTTGAAATACACGTGAATCCTGACCAAGTCTCCCTACAGCCTATCACTATCCTCTCCTGTTCTTATCTTTATTTTTTTTCATTTGACTGATGGTTATTTAACATTCTTACTGGAAACTATTTTACTGCATAGCCAGTATGCTACCTGCTAGTATTGGGAATTTGATATATGCATTATAATGTTTATAAATATAGGTAATTCTTTTTAAAGATGTCCTGAAATTTATTTTCATCGTAATTTGTTTTGAAATTGTTTTAAATTCTTGAGAATAGTGTCAGTGAAGAGTGTAGTGCATGAGGTGTGAGTGGCATGGTGTAAGTAGTATGAAGTGTGACGGTGCGTGTTGAGGTGGGTGTGGAGTGGAAGTGTGTGTAAAGAGTATTGATCACCGGGCTCAGCACTTGTGTACTTAGGAACCTCCCGGCCAGTGTGATATCTCAACTCATTTTAACAACAAATCTAAAAGTTTTAAACCTCGCAATCTATTTTTTCGATTGTTGGTTAAGCTAGTTTATCCCCTCCCATCTCTTCTTTCACTCTCGCTCGTTTGCACATGAAAACAAGCGCTCGCACGCGTGCACGAGCTAGATTCAAGCTAAGATTCACAGTGGTGAACAGCAAGGTTTACACCCTCAGTCGATAAACTAGAAGTACTAGGAATCAAAGTTGAATACGAAACTTGTGTAATTAAAGTTGTATATAAACTACCATCGGCAAGGCTGAGGTGTTCTCATAGCAGAATAAAATTAACATTGGAAACTGCTTGTTTTTTTCTTGTTTTTTTTTTTACATTAGAATGACTAAAAAAAATGAGCAATATTTACGATCATCCTAGGCTATTTTAATAAGGATGACAAAAACACGTCACCTTTAATGTTTTTAATCTTCATATCGGACATTAATAAATGATGAATAAGACACTTGTGCAACATCTGGGTATCAATACATATGACTCACGAAATCGTAATGACACGATTGCAAACAAACCACATACCACGGGTGGGGTTCGAACCCGCGGTCAGAGAGTCTCAGAACTCTAGACCGTCGCGTAAGCCACTGGGCCAGCTAGCTTCAATAAGATTCATCCAACTAGGTATATTTCTACACCATAGGAAGGTTAGCATAGGCACCACTGTGTCCACAAATGCAAGTTTTTACAGACGAATCTCCAGCTAGCATGGCCGTGGTATGTGGTTTGTTTGCAATCGTGTCATTACGATTTCGTGAGTCATGTTGACGGCTTTGAAGGGGACTTGAGCTAGAGTTCGTCACGGCCATGCTAGCTGGAGATTCGTCTGTAAAAACTTGCATTTGTGGACACAGTGGTGCCTATGCTAACCTTCCTATGGTGTAGAAATATACCTAGTTGGATGAATCTTATTGAAGCTAGCTGGCCCAGTGGCTTACGCGACGGTCTAGAGTTCTGAGACTCTCTGACCGCGGGTTCGAACCCCACCCGTGGTATGTGGATCAATACATATATAGACATAAATGCAAATTGTAGAAATATATACATCAGGTAAGCTGAGGGACTGATTATCTTCCGCCATTTGCTGTATATATTTCAATTTCCATATGCCCACATCTGTATTGCTAGTCACTGGATGGCGAAACGTCTACAAGATGTTGCACCAGTGTCTTACGTCATCTTGTCGGTATAGGACGCCACTGATATACAACATACATAAATATACTAGCCAGTTTAACTTCATGTTTTGCGAACAAAATAAGCGTTTAACTTGCCACTGTGGAAAGACTGAATCTTCCAGTGAGCAGAAGAAACTATGATCAGGGGTGTTAGTCTTACAGTTTAGATATGGAAAAAACAAATCAAAGATCACATGATACAAAGCTCGAAGAAACTCATAAAATGAAAAGAAAACGCTAAAGGCACAGGAATAGTCGAGCGACCTTTCCTATAGAGAACACAAAAGACTAATACTCCTTCAAGGAAAGTGCCCTGATGCCGGTGAGAGGTTCTTGATCCAAGGAATAAGACCTCTTTCCTTGGATCAAACCTGATTGCCTTCCATTTACTCAGACATTGTATGACTACCCCCCCCCCCCTGAGTTTAACGCTCCACATAAATACATATTGTAATAATAATGATACTGATAATAAATCGAAGGCCAGGAATATGAATGTGACTAACAAGTCTTCAAAAAAGTCACAACAATAATTGTATTATTTAAATTACTTGGGTTCTGACGTCTAGAATATTGTGCTGTGCTCACAGTACCATTCAAGGAAGAAGACATATCAGAGCTGGAAAGATAAACAGGTCGTCTGTTGGCCGCATAGAATCGGTCAAATATCTAAATTAATAGAAAATCCATGAAGTATTTGGACTACTTGAACAGAGAGGAACCTGATAATGTAGACTTGGAAAACATTGGAGGATCAGGGGTCCAATCTACAGCCTTATCATAGATTACTGGAGTGTAAAATAAACCCAGTGAAATGTCAGAGGTACACCAGGCACAATTGGAGAACACTGTCAATATACATAAGAACATAAGAAAGGAGGAACACTGCAGCAGGCCTGTTGGCCCATACTAGGCAGGTCCTTCACATTCCATCCCACTAACAGAATATTTGTTCAACCTAATTTTCAATGCTACCCAAGAAATAAGATTTGATAATTTTATTTACTCATGTGCAATTCCCACTCAAATCCAACCCCTCACTCATGAATTTATCCAACCTAAATTTAAAACTACCCAAGGTCCTTGCTTCAATAACCCTACAAGATTTCAACCTGCTACTAGTAGCTATCAGAAATAGTTCTTGAACAAATGTAGAAGTTCCGAAGAGGAAACTAGACCCCACTACCTTCTACAAGTGCGAGATGCGTTAATAGAAGTGCACATGAGTTAATAGAATTATCGAAGCTTATTGCTTGGGTAGTTGGCCTAGTATGGGCCAAGAGGCCTGCTGCAGTTTTCCTCCTTTCTTATGTTCTTATGGCGTTGTTGGCCTGCAGGCCTCTAGTAGTAACGACTTGGTTGAACAGGCAGTTAACGAGGAACCCTGGTCTCAGGCCACGCTGTGAGGGTAGAAAAACCGTCGAAACCGATCACAGGTATGACGGGTGCAGTGCTAAGGCGTCTGCGGAGGTATGTATTACCTCTCCCTCGCATTCCTCGTTACGCACAATAACCTGTGACACTGTCACAGTTGTGGTATGTCCCTCTCCCCTTTACCCATGTACCCCCTTTCCCATGACAATTTACGGTGAGTGTCGTCTCCCCCCTCTTCCTCTGCTTCTCACAACAGGGTGTGTGACGGTCGTAGTAGTGTGAACTGTTTACATGTTGAGGTCGATAATAATACCTCACTGCGGGAAGATAAATTATGCAATATTAGTGTAAAAATATTAACTCCCACCCTTACTATTTAAAATAGTTCACAATAAACTAATAGTAGTACTAATAGTAATAATTGGGTATCTCCTAAGGGGAGCTTTAAGTGGTTGCCTAATTTTTCTTCCAAATTTTTAATTTCGTTCGTATGAAACGGCCTCACCCGATCGGCTTTAAATTTTCAGCACTGGTGTACCGTAAGTATGGCAAGATTCACGCAACTATTAGCTTGTGTAGACGCCCTATGATCATTGTAGAACCCATTCCAAAATTATTAGAATAGTTCCAATAAATGTCAAAAGCCTCTGCTGCTTAGCTTTAAGTGTTAAAAGAAGGTGCCACCTACTTGGAATGGCTTCAGTACTTAATGACTGGTGCATCTTAAACAAGATAGTACCCATTAAGTTTGTGTGGTGGGAAATTTGTCAATACGCATATTAAATTAGTTAACAAAAAAAATCTTGGAACTTCTGGAATCTGTGATAACTGGATAATGTCTTTTCGGATCGGCTTCAAATTTTCAGCCATGATGTTTTTTCCAGAAAGTATAATTTGCGTTATTGGGCTCCATAGGTCCTAATTTACCAGTTTTATTAAACATGATATTGATTTCCATTCAGTAACTAAAACCTACCTCGTCTGTTGATCTTCACAACATTAACACTGATGCATTCCACAAGCACAATGACTACCTTCTGAAATTGTTAAAAAGGAAAAAAAAACTTGGAGCTTTTGAATTCTGATCACATGCTAGAGAATGCCTTTCCTGATAAGCTTCAAACTCTCAGTATTGGTCGGCTTTCTTAATAAAAAGCTTGGCTTGCACTTTGAACTGTAAATTTTAATTACTACTTTTTTAAATTCTCTACACTCCTAAAAAATATATTTATATTTAGGATTGTAGAGAATTTTAAATATAATAGAACTGGAAAACGTTAAATACGTATTGAAAATTCACGGTTTTAAACAGTTTTTAATTTTCAAGAATTGGTGAGCCTTAAAATACTATATTCGTACGAGTTTATTAGTGATGGGACGATTCCTCCAAGACTCATTTATAACTTCAGAACTCCTTATACAATAGGCGTCAAATTTTCAACCTCTAGTTCACTATTACTTTGAAGGTTCGTTCAGTAATTGGCATTGCTCGTCCTCTTCTCAATTGTGTATTCCTAAAATTGGTTTTCATACGATAACTTTAGAAAAAAAATTTGATCAGCTTGTAAATTTCCACACTTCTATATCCTGTTTGGAAAGTGGTTAATATTCTTAATGGAGTGTGTAGGTGCCTTTTTTGGTAATTTAAATTTAGAAATGTTCCAGCATTATTGTTTTTAATTAAATAACTGCAGTATGCTTCAAGGAGTATGCGTTGATGCTACCGGGGCTCGTCATCCAAGGAACTGAACTTGTTCCCCCCTTTCTTGGATTGAATCTGAGTGCTTCCCAATTCCCCAGCCGTTATATGACCCCCCCTAAGAGTTTTTGTGCTTCCCCCTGATTAAAAAAAAAGCAATAATGAACTGCATCAATCTTTAATAGTTGATACATTTATGAAATAGTTGACACCTTTTCTTTTCTTTTTTTCATTCAGGATGTGTAGGTGCAAATTTTGTTGGATTCAGAGCAATTGTTGGAGAAAATATCTTCTTGCCTTTAAACTTTTATTGTTAGTGTGTTTTCCTCGAAGTTAGCATCTTTATTTAAGGTTGTGTAAATTTTAATGTGCTATTTTTTTTTTAAAAGAATTAGTTTATATGAAATAACTAGTCTTTTCTGATCAGAAATGAGTTTAATTGTATCGGGTTAACTGTTCATAATGTAATTTTTATGTTTTCGTAACATCTAAGTGCCCTCAAAACCACTAAATTTGAATTTTGTCTACCTGGAGGGTATTCCGGGGATCAACGCCCCTGCGTTCCGGTCCACGACCAGGCCTCCCGGTGGATCAGGGCCTGATCAACGAGGCTGTTACTGCTGGCCACACGCAGTCCAACGTACGGACCACAGCCCGGCTGATCCGGCACGGACTTTAGGTATCTGTCCAGCTCCCTCTTGAACCCAAAGCCTAAATACTGCTTGCTTAGTTAAGCCTTAAATGGTGGTCAGCCTTGTTTAGAGAATAGTTTGGATTGATTTTGGTGTATGTGAGTTTCAATTTGCATTTATGGTAGAAATTGGGAAAATGGAAGTACATGTTTCATGCTGTAATTCTCGAGTGCCTCATCCGATTAGCTTCAACGCTGATAACTTGATAATGTAGCTTCTGAGCGGCTTCAAACTTTAGGTGCTGGTGTATGTTATAATATTGTCTCTGAGATAGCAAAAAGTCTCTTCAGTTGGTCTTCAAAGCTGATGTATTTTCTTGGGAGGTCTGAATTAGTTCTGGGCTGTTTGTCCTCATTTGCCATTTTTATTGATTAGTTTAATTTCATCACAAATATTTAACTGAATTAGAAATTTACGTCGCACTCTGCCCTGGTGCTATCGTGCATTGAGGTACAGAGGGCTGGGGTTATGCAATACAGGGATACTTTTCTGGCATCGCGCAGCGACCGAAATACAGTACGTTTCTTTTTTACTATTAAACTGGTCTTGTATTTTTTTTATTTATGGCTAAAATAGAGCCCGAGAGTGAAGTCGCCGTGACTGCTTGGATACCCCATGAATTATTAATATTTATGGAGAAGCGCTGAATTCGTATGAGTCATACAGTGCCTTGGAAATGGAAGACAGGTGCCTTCAACATCAAGGCCACCTCCTTGAAGGGTACCCCGAGGTAGGTGTCAGCAGTGGCACAATGTTCATCAGTTATTACTCGTCAATACTAAGTATATTAAGATGGTGTTCTGCCCCTCACCATTTCCCTTTCACCCAACACAAGTTTTGTGTCCTGTTATGTCACTGTTTGCTGATGTAAAACTAATGAATAAGAATATGAGAGAACAGTGGTAAACTTAAGGGAGAGACTTCAAAACAGACTGCAAAATTGGATAAAGTAAGGGGCAGACTGGACAGTGTGTACAGCATGGGAGGAGAGTAGCTTCAGATATCTGTGAACAGGACCTAGGGGTAAATATACAGTAACACCAAGTTTATCGCAGGAAATACTCATAAACCGTATGACGTCGGCAGCATATGAAAGATTAAAAAAGCTCGGAATATCAATCAGAAACTTAAAAAAAAAAAAAAAAAAAAAAGTTAAGCCAGTCATAGAGTACGCGGCCCCAGCATGGAGCCCACACCTGTTCAACGACGTGAAACTCGAAAGGCCCAGACGCTCGCAATCAGGCTAATACCAGAACTGAGAGTAATGAACAGACACTCACTTTCACTCTCACTCACCCTCACTGTATATGACCTTTATTGACAACGTTTCACCAACACAGACTTGATGGAGCCCACTGTGTGCGTGAAACGTTTTTTTCACCCTGTCGATATTTTATATCGTTACCTCCACTATGAAGAGTGAAAGAATTGAAAGAGACGACCCTGGCGGAGAAGGTAGAGGGAAGATGTTATTACATAAAAATATTAGTTAAATTAAGAGAACCAGGATCAAGGAGCCACAGGTGGAAGCTGAAGATCCTGATGAACCATAGGAATGTAAGGAAGTGTCTCAAAGTGGTTGTAAGTGGGGTAACTTGGATGAGTCAGTGGTGGAGGTAAACTCAATACATAGCTTCAAGAGTAGAAATGATAAACCCAGGAGGCCAAAAATCAGTGATGTCAGTCGAAGTAGTCAAGGAGGCAGGGCCATGCAATTGTTTTTAACCCTGCAAATACAAATAGTCTATCTCTTCGTTAGTGACTGGTTTGTATTTATTCTTAATCAATTTTACTCTGTATATTCACACTTAAATTGCATTAGAGCATAAGAGTGAAATCAGAAGCATGCGGAGTAATAATGTGGACTGCTCCAGTTAGGTTTGGTCTCCATAGTGATAGCAGCAAAACACTTCCCACAACTGCCATATCATAATTCACTTCAGATATTTTGCTAATAATTTCTCATTCTCCACACATAAAAATTGTTGGTGCTCAGGCCATGCTGGAGTCCCCGCCAGTGAACGGGAGGCGGCACAGGTTAAAGCTTTTGTATTGTTTACCAGTGAGTCTCTAGCAGCGACAGCCTGCAGACTTGGTAGTCAAAGTCTGGCCTCATGCTGGGGTGCAAGGGTAGAAGAGACCTCTACTGTAAACCTGCTAGTTATCCAAGGGGCTCATTCACCTGTGTATACTTGGAAAGTAGCGAGCCTCTGGACCCTACAGACGAGCAACAACTTATGCTAAGTTTAACATGATGTAGGTCTTTAACCACCGCCCTATTCGAATCCTCTATTGAAATGATTCTAGATGGATAGACCACTTTACCCAAGTAGAGATTTTTATAACTGTAGTACTAGTATGAGAAATTGTGTGAATTTCACAGGTACGATCCTTAATTAACATTTCACACACATAACTGGGGAGAACTCTGGCACATCTAAAACAGAAATATATGAGACTAGGAATAATGGGGCACTACATCACTCCTTCGATGCCCACCTTCTCAGCTCCCAAACTCACGTCTGGGTCTTTGATTTATATAAACATATAGTTCTTGAGTTTTTATTAAATGAAATATTTCAAGCCAGTAACACTGGCTGTATTAAAAGTGGACTGTATAT
>WNWK01006874.1:0-27500 GCA_009830355.1 Cherax destructor | reverse complement strand
GTATGTCGTTATCATATCCCCCCTATCTCTCCTGTCCTCCAGTGTTGCCAGGTCGATTTCTCTTAACCTCTCGTCGTAGGACATACCCCTCAGCTCTGGGACCAGTCTAGTTGCAAACCTTTGCACTTTCTCTAGTTTCCTTACGTGCTTGGCTAGGTGTGGGTTCCAAACTGGTGCTGCATATTCCAATATGGGCCTAACGTACACAGTGTACAGGGTCCTGAACGATTCCTTATTAAGATGGCAGAATGCTATTCTTAGGTTTACTAGGCACCCGTATGCTGCAGCAGTTATTTGGTTGATGTGCGCCTCACCCCAAGATCCTTTTTCTTGAGTGAGGTTTGTAGTCTCTGGTCCCCCTAGACTGTACTCCATCTGCAGTCTGTCCTTCACCAATCTTCATGATTTTGCACTTGGTGGGGTTGAACTCCAGGAGCCAGTTGCTGGACCAGGCCTGCAGCCTGTCCAGATCCCTTTGTAGTTCTGCCTGGTCCCCGTCCGATTGAATTCTTCTCTTCAACTTTACATCATCTGCAAACAGGAACACTTCAGAGTCTATTCCTTCCGTCATGTCGTTCACAAATACCAGAAACAGCACCGGTCCTAGGACTGACCTCTGTGGAACTCCGCTCGTCACAGGCGCCCACTCTGACGCCTTGCCACATACCATGACTCACTGTTGTCTTCCTGACAGGTATTCCCTGATCCATTGCAGTGCCTTCCCTGTTATCCCTGCCTGGTCCTCCAGCTTTTGCACTAGTCTCTTGTGTGGAACTGTGTCAAAAGCCTTCTTACAGTCCAAGAAAATGCAATCTACCCACCCTCTCTCTCTCTCCTGTCTTACTGCTGTCACCCTGTCATAGAACTCCAGTAGGTTTGTGAGACATGATTTTCCGTCCCTGAAACCGTGCTGGCTGTCGTTGATAAGCTCATTCCTTTCTAGGTGCTCCACCACTCTTCTGATGATCTTCTCCATGACTTTGCATACTATACATGTCAATGACACTGGTCTGTAGTTTAGTGCTTCGTGTCTGTCTCCTTTTTAAATATTGGGACTACATTTGCTGTCGTCTATACCTCCGTGTGTGTGTGTGTGTGTTACCATTTTGTCCTAGGCACATGGGGGTCGACAGGCCTTCTCAGAAACTCGTTCTCAGGGTCGAAATTTTTTTTGTAAAAAACATTTTTCTTATGAAATGATAGAGAATCTCTTTCCGATCATAATGACACCAAAAGTATGAAGTTTGATTGACAACTTACGGAATTATGCTCTCGCAAATTTATCGGTCTCGACGATGTTTACGCATCGGCGATTTCGCCCACTTTGAGCCCTATTTTTGGCCAATTCCAATGTTCCAGTCCACTAAAATCATAGCTATTTCGCTAGAACTCCATTTCTTCTATCGATTGAGTACAAGAAACCACCCATTTACCAATTTCAACTACCCAAAATAGTGGTAAGAAAATGGCAATTTGGCCAATTTCTCACAAATTTCAAACGATGCCAATTTCAAAATGGGGTCCAGAATAAACAAGGCAGACATTCCTGGCACTAAAATAACATCTTCTCTGTTCATTAGTCACGCATGGTGTGATTTGTTTACTCTTGAACATCGGCAAAAATCGAACATTTTTGCTACTTTGAGCTCAATTTCAAGGTACTTGTCATTGTCAAACCAATCAAAATCAATTCTATTTCTGTAATATGTCTTCCATTCTATCAAATGAGACCAAGAAAATGAGAATACATCAATAAATACCATACGAAAATAGACTGCGAAGTCGCTGTTTTAAACGAAAAAAAACGGTTGGAGTTTTTTTTTTCTCATTATGCAGTGTGTGCTGCAGGAATTTTTTTATACTGCGCACACAGACCCATTCTTTCATATGTAGGCCTACCAGTCATTTCGTGCTTAATTTGAGGCCGCTAGAATTTACACATACTGGTACGGCACCGACCCTGTAGTCTGTTCTCATAATACAATTTTTTTGACCTTCTTATCAGGCTGCTAAGGATTGACAAGTAGCGTTTGGATTGTTCTCTAGTTATTAGACCCCTTCTGTATTGTTTTTCATATTTGTGCCTTTTGTTAATGGATTTAAGGATGCTGGGTGTTAGCCAGGGATTGTTGAGTCTCTTAGCTGTGATCTGTTTAGTTTTTTAGGGCAATGTTTGTTATAGAGGTGATGTGATTTTTAAGGAAATTATTGATGCATTCATTAGTATCTGGATATGTTTCTAACTCGTTATTCCAGTCGATGTTAATCATCGATGTTATAAAGTTATTAACAGCTGACTTGTTATGTAATCTGAAGGTAACTTTTGAAATTTCTTGGGGCAATTTACCTAGGTTGGTTATGAGAAAGGTAGGGTAGTGGTCTGTGGTGTTGTCTGTGATTATTCCTGATTTTAGAGGGGATATAGTGTTAGTCCAGATGTGGTCTAATAATGTGATACTAGTCTCAGAGATTCTTATAGGTTTTGATATTGTTGGCAGTAACAAGCAGTTGCTCATAGTGTTTGTGAATTCTGTTACCTGTGGGTCCTGGTCATGTAGGAGATTTATGTTGAAATTTCCTGTGAGCAGCAAATGGTCTTTGTTCATGTGTGCATCAGTTATCAGGTTTCCTAATTTTTCACTAAAATGGTGAATGTTTGACTGTGGTAGTCTGTAGATGTTTATCACTGTGAGGGGTTTTTGCAGGTCTTTTGATTTAAATTTAGCTATAATATATTCTCCATGCTCATCCCTTGTGCAAGAGTTATTGATACATTCAAGTTGATCTGAGTAATATGTAGCTATTCCACCCCCTCACTGATCTGTCCTACAATTGTGTATGGATGTTTAATCTGGGATGGCATAGACATCTGTAATACCAGGCTTTAGCCAGGTCTCAGTGTGATGATAGACATATTGGTCTATAGGGATTGGAGTAGTGCTGTGAGGTCATCATAATGTTTGCTCAAAGATCTAACATTGTAGTTAAAGATTGTTATGTTGTAGTTCTGAGTAATGTCTGCTTGGTCAGCTGTGTAGTAATTACAGTTGCTATTGGAATCATGTAAGTCGTTTAATAATAGGTTGATGTCAGGATCAATGCCTGTAATCATAAAATTTAGTGTGATTCTATAACTAGACTTAAGAACAATGGAATATGCTAAACTTAATATGATACTAGATTAAGAACTAGACTTATAACAATGGAACATAAATCACAGAGATTTAGGATATATTTACAATGTTGATGACTAACTATTTAACTAGCTAATTGAGCTTGTTGGAATAATTACTATGATTAGTATTAAGTAATTATGGAACAAATATTTAGATTCAGTATTGCACTAGTTTTGATTTTAGAAATTATTAAAGGCAAATAAAGTAAATGAATGTAAAGAACTATTATAGGAGAATATACCTGGAGTTTACCTGGAGAGAGTTCCAGGGGTCAATGCCCCTGCGGCCCAGTCTGTGACCAGGCCTCACCCAGATTCGGGAGCCCAGCTTCGTCCACCGACATCGGCTTGGGAAATGTGACAGTTACCCATCTTTGTGGGCTTATTACACGTCACAACCGACCAGGAAGTGTGACGGTTACCCATCTTTTGTGGGCTTATTACACGTCACCGACGGTGACCTTTCTCGGCTCACACGTCGTATTATGACGATGACCTTCTTGGGCTCATACGTCGTCGTAACTAGGACACATTGGTGCGCTGTTTGGTAGGATGCAGAGCACTTAACCATTCCCCAGGATGCGACCCACAACAGTCGACTGACACCTAGGTACCTATTTACTGCTAGGTGACAGAGGCAATGGGTGTAAGGAGACTTGCCCAAGTGTCTCGCCCTACCCAGTGCCTAAGTGTACAAAAGTAAATTATATTAATAGTAAAAAGTGGCTTGAAACAAATTTTAAGCAATGAGGTTGGAAATATGGATAAAAAGTAAATACAGTGGACCCCCGGTTAACGAGCAAAATTCATTCCAGAAGCCTGCTCAAGTGCCATTGCCGAACGAATTTACTTCCTTAAGAAATAATGTCACGTAGGTTAGTCTATTTCAGACCCCTAAAAATACACTTCCACAAGCACTTACAATATTATACTTACATAATTGTACGATTTCCGGGGTGCTCATTAGGCAGGGGTCCACTGTACTGTATGTATTTAAAAATAAAATTATATATGGCAAAAAAGTAATCAAAGAATAGACAAATACATAGAGGTAGTTGCTACTAAATAGTGAAAGCACTTAAATGAGGTAAATAATTTAATTTTTTTTTTTTACATATTTTGTAATACAGGGCGGCCATCACTAATCCGGCATCATTAGGACCTGTAGTGTGCCAGATTAGTGAGTTTGCTGGTTTACAGAGTGGTTAGGTTAGAATACACTTAATTAACCTATCAGTAGAGACTCTGCTACAGCTTCATCACTGCTTTCTCCTCCACTGGCTTCCTGCTGTGGATTTACAACCATCTGCACAATTTCAGAGTCGGTGTAGTGATGAAATTTGAGTCGGTGTAGTGATGAAATTTGAGTCGGTGTAGTGATGAAATTTGAGTCGGTGTAGTGATGAAATTTGAGTCGGTGTAGTGATGAAATTTGAGTCGGTGTAGTGATGAAATTTGAGTCGGTGTAGTGATGAAATTTGAGTCGGTGTAGTGATGAAATTTGAGTCGGTGTAGTGATGAAATTTGAGTCGGTGTAGTGATGAAATTTGAGTCGGTGTAGTGATGAAATTTGAGTCGGTGTAGTGATGAAATTTGAGTCGGTGTAGTGATGAAATTTGAGTCGGTGTAGTGATGAAATTTGAGTCGGTGTAGTGATGAAATTTGAGTCGGTGTAGTGATGAAATTTGAGTCGGTGTAGTGATGAAATTTGAGTCGGTGTAGTGATGAAATTTGAGTCGGTGTAGTGATGAAATTTGAGTCGGTGTAGTGATGAAATTTGAGTCGGTGTAGTGATGAAATTTGAGTCGGTGTAGTGATGAAATTTGAGTCGGTGTAGTGATGAAATTTGAGTCGGTGTAGTGATGAAATTTGAGTCGGTGTAATCTCTAAACTTTAAATTGAATTGTTAAAACAAAGTGAATTTTTTTCTAAAAAAATAAATTCTTCCTTTCAGATGTGTCTGAATCCAGCAGCGATGATGACCTTATCCACAAGTTGTCACACGACCTTGAGGTACTGCTTCTTGAAGTAAAACAGTCTTGTATAATCACCTAAATATATTTTACTATTATCAGAATGTTTCAAGTTTTCTAAAACCAGTCACTTAGTGCATAGAATGATCGAAAATATGTGCTGATTACATGTGCATTCCCTACTATTTACCTTACCATAAGTTATTTTCAAGTAATATCTGTGTGACCAAAAGATTTTTAAATAAAACACTTGAGCTTTTAAATTTGAATGGAAGAATTTTTAAGGTAAACAGTGCTTACCTTGCTTCTTTGAAATATATGCCACAGGTAATGATGATTAAGCAAATTTATTTAGGCACAGGTACACATAAGTACAATTATCATACATAGTGTAAATTACCTAGGATAACCAAGAAAAGGTCAGACAAAGTGACTTATTTTGCAAATCTGAAGCCAAGCTGCTCTTTACTACAGAGTGCAACAGCTACCAGTTATTCCTTTGGTATTGTATTTAGAGCCAAGTAAATGTAATATCTACATATAATTTAATGTGAAAATGACCATAAAGTAGAATTGCATAGATGAGAACTAATCTTCAACATTCACAGGAAGAGGGAGTGGGGAGGAGGGGCTGATAAACTTTAGTATGTAATTCACTCATACGTATGCTGTATCTGTTTCTTCTAGACTTTAAAGCTTCCATAAGATAGCACTATTCTTATTTCCCATGTCTTATCTTAAATAAAGCTAGAATTTTTATGATAGACTATTTAGTCCTGATAACAGAGTATAAATGATGTCAAGCCAGATACTGAAGCATTCAGCATTTGGCTAAGTAAGGGATTCATCTCAACTAATAAGTAACTTAGACTGGGCATATTCCTGAAAGAAAAACTAGAACCAGGAAGTACCGATTTCTTGGAAAACGGTACACAGGGGCCAAAAGTCTCGACACCCCCACATACACAACTCATTGAATTCATGTTTGTTTCAAAAGAAATTCATTGTTTAATGCTAGCTTATCTTCATCATTTAATAAGAATAAGGCTTAGATTAACATAACTTTACACTATAATTTTTTTTTCATTCTAGCTCCCCTTGGCTCTGGATGATATGGAGCCAGTGTCATCATGGTCTTCAGAGTCTGGAGACTTATTCCAGTCTCTTGTTGATGACAGTGTACCTAATATTCTAAAAAATGCTGGTAAGCATGAAAAGTAATAAAGGATTTTTAAATTTGAACAGTTAATATTTTCAGTAATTAGATTACTTTTTATTGTAATTTATTAATACAGTGGACCCCCGGTTTTTGTGATTTTTTCGTTCCAGAATGCTGTTCAAGTGCCATTACCAAACGAATTTAGTCCCATAAGGAATAATGTAAAGTAGACTACTCCTTTTAGACCCCCAAAAATTCACTTACAAAAGCATTTACAAAAATACTTACATACAAGGGCGAGTTTGGAGCATCACGAACACCGGGGGTCCACTGTAGTTTTCTCTTGTGTAGACTGCAGATTATGGTATATTGAATTATCAATTTTACTCTGCTCTCTGCATGTCTTATTCTTAAATTCTTTAAAATTCTTTACTATCCACACCCAGCAAAGAACATAGTCTTCTAGAAGTGCCTGGAATGTGTCTAATGGGCAGATAGTGAGATGAAGGCTGCTGCCATAACTGCCTAGTGTGCTCTATGCCAGGCTTCTACTTCAGAAACTTTGTGGACCGCTTACCATAAAGTTTTTGGGAAGTGGGTGCAGTGGGCCTTACCAATCAGCAAGATATTTTTTTTTTTCAAAACACATGTTAGGATATGTTTTCTTTATTTGTAAAACTTTTTATGTTTTTTAAATACATACATTAATATAAATGACTTCACACCATTCCATTTACCCTTTCTGGGCAAGGCACTTTATATTGGAGGGATTTTGATGTACTTTATTATGTGAGGGGGGGGGATGGGGGGGATTGCAAGTCACAGGTAATAGTCAAGTGTAGACGTGAGGTCATTTAATTGTCATATCACTTGACAGCTGAGAAGAAGCATGTACAGTATAACAAGTGCTAAGAGTTGTTAAGATGGAGTAGATGATTCTAACAGCGGTGTCATTCCTGTTGGGCTTTTCGTAGACTGTGTTATTCCATTGCATGAAATGATCCTCTGTAAATGACACAAGCATTGCCAGTATTGTCTCAGTTAAAAGCATACGTATTTGTGTTGGCAGGTACCTCCCAGTTTTTCCTATGTAGATCTTTCTGCACCCTCCATATGTTAGTGCATTTATACTACTGTTTCACTATTGAGTGTTATATCTAGAGATGTCCTTTCCCCCCATACCATGGGGATGTAACAAAATCTTCATCGAAGAAACTGGGAGAAATCTTTTAATATGTTAAAGAACACAAATATACTTTGTAACAAAGATAAAACTAGCAGTGCTCATGTTCTACACAGGTCAAAAGAGGGCTATCCCATGTAGTGAAGTCATGCAGAAATAGTCTACGAAGAACCTGACAGGAATAAGAGCCATTGTATAGAAGCATTCTTAATTGCTACTTCAACACCATAGAACAAAGGGCTAGCAACTAATGTATGTCTCTTGCATATATGATAGTGGACCCTCGGTTTTCGCCGAAAATTCTTTCCAGAATGCTGCTCAAGTGCCATTACCGAACGAATTTACTTCCTTAAGAAATAATGTCACGTAGGTTAGTCTATTTCAGACCCCCAAAAATACACTTCCACAAGCACTTAGAATATTATACATGTACTTGCATAAATGTTCGAGTTTGGAGATGACCGAAAACCGAAGGTCCACTGTATTGTTTTATGATTCTGGGTTACTATGTGAATTGGCATTTAAGTGACATCACTTTTACCTGACCATCACCTGTGATGTGCATTTTCCGTTGTGTATATATATAGATATATACAGTGGTACCCCGACTTACGATGGTCCCCAAACACACCCTTTTATGTAAGTTGATTTTTTTAAATGCTTTTGTAAGTAATTTTGGGGGTCTAAAAGAACTAGTCTATTTTACATCATTTCTTATGGAGATAAATTTGTGTTGTGGGGTTCTTTTCATAGATTTGGTAATATAACAGACGATGAGCTTGGGTTTTGGTAGCGTTTAATGAGGCGTTGGAAATATGGGAGCTGAGAGCCTATGCCTGTGTCCGTCTCGTATGCCTACCCCAAGGGAACTGATCTACTAGGCTGCCCGGCACTGAGGCATTCAAAAGGCAGGCCTATGATTGGCTGATGCCAGATCACATGGGCAGAGGTTGGAAATCACGTGAACAGCCGTTGGTGCAGCCGTTATAAGTACAACCCGTACAGCTCGGGCATGCTACGTATGGCGTCTCGACATACAACTATACAAACTAAGGGCAACAGGCAACAACTCTCAACTGATTCTATACAATGTCAAAGTACACAACAGTTGGACATTATACTTCACATGGATATTATCGTGACGGAACAATCTACATTACTATATGATGCATCTTGATACTTGGGAATTAATTAAATGAGCTCATTCTAGAAAATCATGATAAAAGAGACAAAAAAAAAATAATTTGTTCGATCGAACTGTCTTCATGTGATCTACGAATTCTGAGGAAATATATTACAAGAGGGTAGTGATTAACAGACAAGGTAGATATGGTGCACACAAATCTATACTGTTAATTCTCAGAACTCGAGAGAACGTGAACACAAAAAAATTGAATAATACTAAGTAGATATTATAACACACAGTTAAACGCTTACTACATATTTATCTATACAGATTATTTACATTTAACCCCAACTCTGCTAGGTGAGATTGATATAGGCTGTATAATTATCATCTCTGGGTGGATCAAACTCTGTTACAATAGGTAACTCAACTTCTGATTGAGGAGGATCTACACTGGTATCTACAAATGATACTTGAGGACTTCTTAACACCTGTCGTGTACGTAGGGAATAACGACATTCAGGTTGATCTGTCTGATCATTAGAGGTAGAGGGTACAGCAACAGGAGAATTATCAGATTCTGTCTCACTTGTCTGATTATTAGGGTGACTGGGACTTCGTCATCATCATTGCATACTAATTTCATATGATCTAAATGCGATTCTTTAAACTGACCCGTACTAATTTCTCTAACTTTATACTTATTGCCGTTAATATGTTCGACTACTCTATAAGGACCAACGAACTTTTGATCGAGTTTTGGCATTGCTGACGTTTTGTTAAAATTGAACAGCATGACTCTGGACCCTACTTGAACTTTAGTCGGTTTGGCTTTAGTATTAGTTACTCTAGTAAATTCTGCTGTGGACTTATGAAGTGTTTCACGAATTCGTCTGAAAACACTTTGAGCTTGACTGGTACGAACTGCTACGAAATCATCTGGATTATAAGTCGGTTTCGGATTGGAATATAACAGCTCATAAGGCAAACGCTTATCGACACCGTACATTGCATAATGAGGGGTATCACCTATTGAAGCGTTAAAGGCAGAATTTATGGCACATTGAACATCAGGAATGACTTCATCCCAGGTTACACTATTGGGATTGATGGTAGCTCTCAAAACGTCAAGGACTTTCTTATTAGTTCTTTCTGCTAACCCATTACTGGCAGGATGGTGCGGACAATGGTTGATTTTGTAATCTTGTATAGTTTACACAAGTTTTCTAGGATCTCATTACAAAATTCACCTCCATTATCTGTTATGAGGGACTTAGAGTGGTATGTCTGCAGATTATACGTTCCTTGAATGCTTTTGCTACTGTTTCGGCAGTCTTATCTGGGATAGGAACTAACTCACAATATCTGGTGAAATGATCGACCATCACACACAGATGTTTGTTTCCACTGAGGGAACATTGGAAGTTGGTCAACAGATCTAGTGCAACTCTTTCCCATGGCTCACTAGTAGTAGGAAAGATCTGGATTGGATTAGGACCATTGACATTACCTTTATTTTTCATACAGACACTACATTTCTTGACATACTCAGTAATATCGGTAGACATACGCGGCCAAAAGTATTTCAATCTGGCTTGTTTCACAGAACGATCCATACCAGGATGTGCAACATCTGGTACATCGTGAACTAGCTGCAAGGCTACTTTCACTAGTGACTGTGGAATTACTAACTGGTATACTCTTCTACTAGGATTACCCAGCTCGGTAGTGCGATACAGTAATTCTTGGTTCATGACAAAGTCACTAATGGGTGCTGGTGGCTTCACAGAGAGAATAAGGTCTTCCTGGAGCAGGAACCGAACCACACCAGACCACAAGGGGTCTTGTCTTTGAGCAGTCTTTACATCCTCAGCACTAAATGGAGGATCGGCAGTTACTACACTGACATGACGCGACAAGGCATCAGCAACTACATTGGATTTGCCAGGCAAATGTTCAAAGGTCGGATTGAACTCTTGGATGGTCAAGGACCATCTGGCAAGTCTTCCAGTGGGTTGTTTATTCTGGAATAAGGGTATCAACGGGCATGATCTGTTAAGACGTGAACAGGGTACTGGTAAATGATATCTCGAAAATGCTTTAAGGACCAAACTATAGCTAGAGCTTCTTGCTCAGTAACTGTATAATTACGTTCAGCTTTAGTAAGGACTCGGCTAGCAAATGCAACTGCGTTGTATTTGCCACCGATCTTTTGTGCAAGGACTGCACCGATGCCTATTGAACTAGCATCAGTGGTTAAGTAGAAAGGCTGTGAAAAATCTGGAAATTTCAAAATAGGGGCAGAAGTTAGCCTTTCTTTGAGAGTTTGGAATGCTCTTTCTTGACGGAAGGTATTGTGCACTTTATTCCATTTTACTCAGTGTTATCCTGAAAAGTGCTAATAATTCAATGCAAGTTGTCAGCATCATAGTTAATTCTTCAGCCAGCAATGCATATTAAATTCTAGTGTCATTTTCTTTTAAGAAAATTTGTTTTCTAGTATTTTTCCAGTTGAATACAATTTTATTGCTTGTATTTCCACTTTGCATTGATTTATTATTTCTCATCTAGTAATTTTGTTTTGAATTCCAGTAGAGAGAGATCATTTTTGCAGTTAATCCATACAGTATTCATATTGCCTTTTATTGCAATTTGTAAAGTAATTCCTTAAAAATTTACAGTCAAAATTCAGTGAGTGAGTTGTCATTTCTTATGCAGTGTATATTAGTTGTTTTAACCCCTTTTCTGCATCTAATTCAATGATTTCTTAATTTCCATTTTAACTAATTGTGTACTGTGAATACTTTACCATTCTCATTTTTTTTTACCTGAATTAGTCCTTGTGCAATTTTCTTTGCAAGTATGTCTCACTTACCTCAAAGTGGTGTAGCAAATAATGGCATTCAGTCCCTTAGTGTCCAAACAATTCCTGCTGAAATTAATAATAGTCATTTACCGAATGCTAGACCTACCCAGCCACAGAGCCAATATAGTTTCCTTCGTGATCCTGATGCTTTACCTCTGTTCAATGGCCATGAAAAATCCCTCGATGCATGGTTTGCCGCCGTACGTTCACGGGCATCTGCTCTCTCAAAAGGTCCTCCTTCTGAGGAATCCCTTATCCGCCTTGCGACTGAAGCGCTACACAGGTCTCCTGCTGCAAGCCATATTGTTGACCTCCTAGCAATGCAGGATTTCAAAGACCTTACTACGTGGTCAGAGTATGAAGAAACGATTCGTTCTTTTCTAGTGCCACAAGCACCGACTGACTCTTATAAAGTTCTCCGTGAACTAGTTAATGCGACAATAATGCCTGGTGAGCCCTTGAGTACCTTCGCATCTCGATTAGATACTCTCTTCATATCCTTTGTCAATACCGTTAAGTCCTCTACCTTTGCACCTGAACTTCACTCCTGAAGTCTGCTCAAGCGCCATTACCGAACGAATTTACTCCCTTAAGGAAAAATGTCACATAGGTTAGTCTATTTCAGACCCCCAAAAATACACTTCCACAAGCACTTACAATATTATACTTACATAAATGTACGATTTCCGGGGTTTACGAAACTCGGGGGTCCACTGTATACAGTGGACCCCCGAGTATCGTAATTAATCCGTTCCAGGAGCTAGTACTTAACACGAAGTTTTCGAAATTCGAACCATTATTTCCCATAAGAAATAATGTAAATACAATTAATCCGTTCCACAAAAAAATATTCGCATATAAAATAATTAAAAACAATATATATATATACATTTACTTACCTTTATTGAAGAGTTGCAGGCATCTGGAAGATAGAGTAATGAGTAATGAAGGTCCTCTTGGGCATTTTCTTCCAAAACAGGCCTGTTTCATCACAATTAAACACTTGTTGGGGGAGGAATTCTTCAGCCTCTATGAAGGGAAATCCCCACTCCCTGCATGCCTGCTACACTCCCTGCATGCCTGCTACACTCCCTGCATGAATGCTACACTCCCTGCATGCCTGCTACACTCCTTGCATGCCTGCTACACTCCCTGCATGAAAGCTACACTCCCTGCATGAAAGCTACACTCCCTGCATGCCTGCTAAACTCCCTGCATCAATGCTAAACTCCCTGCATGCCTGCTACACTCCCTGCATGCCTGCTACACTCCCTGCATGTCTGCTACACTCCCTGCATGAAAGCTACACTCCCTGCATGAAAGCTACACTCCCTGCATGCCTGCTAAACTCCCTGCATCAATGCTAAACTCCCTGCATCAATGCTAAACTCCCTGCATCAATGCTAAACTCCCTGCATCAATGCTAAACTCCCTGCATCAATGCTAAACTCCCTGCATGCCTGCTACACTCCCTGCATGCCTGCTACACTCCCTGCATGCCTGCTACACTCCCTGCATGCCTGCTACACTCCCTGCATGCCTTCTACACTCCCTGCATGCCTGCTACACTCCCTGCATGCCTGCTACACTCCCTGCATGCCTGCTACACTCCCTGCATGCCTGCTACACTCCCTGCATGCCTGCTACACTCCCTGCATGCCTGCTACACTCCCTGCATGCCTGCTACACTCCCTGCATGCCTGCTACACTCCCTGCATGCCTGCTACACTCCCTGCATGCCTGCTACACTCCCTGCATGCCTGCTACACTCCCTGCATGCCTGCTACACTCCCTGCATGCCTGCTACACTCCCTGCATGCCTGCTACACTCCCTGCATGCCTGCTACACTCCCTGCATGCCTGCTACACTCCCTGCATGCCTGCTACACTCCCTGCATGCCTGCTACACTCCCTGCATGCCTGCTACACTCCCTGCATGCCTGCTACACTCCCTGCATGCCTGCTACACTCCCTGCATGCCTGCTACACTCCCTGCATGAATGCTACACTCCCTGCATGAATGCTACACTCCCTCCATGAATGCTACCACAGGGGTGCCACTAGGAAGCTTCTTTGGACCCATGGTGACTTATTTCACAGTGACAATCACTAAAGCACCAAAAAAACACCAAATGTAGTGTGAATGTTTGAAAGAGCGCGCTAGGTAATGTTCTCTCAATGGTAAACAACGCTTCACTGGCGGCGTCCTGCATCCCGCGCAGGCGCGGAGCAGGCGGACAGGTCTAATACGTTACGAAACACGAGCGGTTTTACGATTCTCGAAGTCGTAAAAAGCTTACGAAACACGATGTTTACGAAGTAAGAACCTTTCGAAACTCGGGGGTCCACTGTATATGTTGTAAAAAAAAAATATTTTATTTTACAGTAATACTTTTGGGTGTCTGGAACGGATTAATTTTATTTCCATTATATCTTATGGGGAAAATAGATTCGGAGTTTATGATATTCGGTGTTCATGACGCCCTCTGGAACGGATTAATCACGAACTCCGGGGGTCCACTGTATATATATATACAGTGGACCCTCGGTTTTCGTTGAAAATTCTTTCCAGAATGCTGTTTGAGTGCCGTTACCAAACAAATTTGTTCCCATAAGGACGAATGTAAATTAGATTAGTTGTTTCAGACCCCCAAAAATACACTTACAAAAGCACTTACGAAAATACATACACTTACATAATTGTTCGAGTTTGGAGGTGAACAAAAACCGAGGGTCCACTGTATATATATACATATACGTATACAGTGGACCCTCGGAAATCGAACACTCCCAACTCGCCCTTTTATGTAAGTTTATTATTGTAAGTCTGAAACGGACTAATCTAATTTACATCATTCCTTATGGAAATAAATTCGTTTGGTAACAGCACTTGAACAGCATTCTGGAATGAAGAATGTTCGATTTCCGGGGGTCCACTGTACAGTGGACCCCCGAGTTTCGTAAACCCCGGAAATCGTACAATTATGTAAGTATAATATTGTAAGTGCTTTTGTAAATGTATTTTTGGGGGTCTGAAATGGACTAACCTACTTTACATTTTTTCTTAAGGGAGTAAATTCGTTCGGTAATGGCACTTGGGCAGGCTTCTGGAATGAAGTTTTTACGAAACTGGGGTCCATTGTATATATGTATACAGTGGACCCTCGGTTTTCGTCGATAATTCTTTCCAGGATGCTGTTCAAGTGCCGTTACCAAACAAATTTGTTCCCATGAGGATGAATGTAAATTAGATTAGTCGTTTCAGAACCTCAAAAATACACTTACAAAAATACACTTACATAATTGTTCGAGTTGGGAGCTGTACGAAAACCGAGGGTCCACTGTATACAGTGGTACCCCGAGTTTCGGCCATAATTCATTCCAGAAGGCTGTTCGAGTGCCTTTACCGAATGAATTTGTTCCCATAAGGAATAATGTAAATTAGATTAGTCAGTTTCAGACCCCCAAAAATACACTTACAAAAGCACTTAAAATAATACATAATTGTTCGAGTTGGGAGCTGTAAGAAACTCGGGGTACCACTGTACGTACTGTGCTTTCTCATTCTCTTGTATCAGTTGAGTGACCAAGGACTCTAAGACTAAATGGATCCATTAATAATTGTCCTAAAGTGTATGCATTTGTCCTTTAATCCATGTTTTCAGTTTCATTATATCATCTACTATGTTTCTTTTTAATTATGGTACTGTACGTATTTTGTTTGTATAATATTGCAGTAGATACACTATTGAGGCTTGTAATTTTATAAGACATGCTCAGATAAAACTACTGTACATATTTTCAGGTGACTTTACAACAGAGGCATTAACTAGAGCTTTGTATCCAAATTTGGCAGCGGAGACTATGGTTAATGCTCAGAATGTCGCCCTCACAAGTCCTGGAAAAAGAGTGAGCATTGTTTTTTGTTTTTTCTATATAAAGTTTACTTGCTTCAGGAATGAATTATTTTTCCCATTTTCTGAATTTAATATGCCTTATTTTGATTTATAGTATAATATTTTCATCACATGGCCACAAACTGACAATAAAAATTTAATGAAATTTTGGCCTGTACTGGGCCATTATATACAGTATTAGAAGTCTAAGAATCCAGTTTTCATGTTTTTGTGTGCTGTTCATAAATTATCATCACTAGCACACTATACAGTACATCTTTACTGCATCTATTTAAAACTCTCTTCAGTGTACAGGTACCATTTGTTGCCATTGTCATTATTCTTGTAGTGTTAAGCTAAAAAAAAATAGTTTCTGTATGGCCAGTGAAGCTGTAAGTTCCTTAACCTTACCACCCTTAAAGCATTCTGGGTTAATAGCTTTCATAATAACTACAAAGACAGTACAGTCTAGAAATACTTTATTTCAACTAATATAGATATTGCAGATAATTCTGTGTAAATCCGAGTAGAATAATAACAAGCTATTGCTACAAATATACACATGTCAAGTTATACCTCCAGTGTATGGCACCCCCATATGACCTCCATGTATTTCTGGCTAAATAATAGTAAGGCAAATGCAGTCATCATTAAAACTTGAAAATATTTAACCTGATACACGAGTGAAATAACCCTTTTATATGACAGAGCTAGAATTAATTTTTTCACTTCAGTTTGATTACTGATTTTATTTTTAATGGTTTCATTATGGAGTAAACTTCCGAGGCAACAGTTAAAATAGTGTGTTAAGGAAAATATCTGCAAGATAATTATGTACTAATGTGTGTTTGGATATCTAGAGTAAATGTGTTCTGTTCATTCTGTTAAAGAATGAATTTCCCTCATGGGAGGTTCCTTGTTACTGGTGAGGGACTCTTGATCCAAGGAATTAGATTTATTTATTCCCTTTCTAGGGGTCAAACCTGATTGCCTCCCATTCCCCAGGCATTGTATGACTCCTAAGGATTTAGTGCTTTCCCCAAAATAAAATAATTAGGATGAATTGTGCTTTGCAATGCTAGTAGTAGTATAGTTCTATTATGTAATTAATAAAATTACAAAATTTAGCCAGATTTTAATTCTGAAGGTGGGTAGTACAGTGCCTGCACCTCTGAAGAGGTGGGGATGTTGCAGTGCAGATGGTCATTCGAGGTGTGAGTCGAGTTAAGACAGTTATGTTTTTCTAAGGTTTGTTTACATTTGCAGGTGAAAAATGAACCTTGTTCTCCAGAGCACTTCTTACAGATGCCACCAACCCCAGATGACACTCAGGATATTTGGGAATTGCTTTGTGCTCCAGATGTGAAACCCAGTATCATAGTGAGTGAATTCTTTACATATGCTACATGCAATGAAGTATTTTAACATTATTAGTACGTATAGAAACATTTAAAATAGTTAAATAATTGGACTCTGATGAACAACATAGGTACATTTACTGGTAAAGTGGATTGTGAGGATCATATACTGGAAGTGAGATGGTGTACAGCAAAGTGGTGGTGGTGGTGTTATTACTATTACAGTTATTATTAAACTGCAGTCGTCCTAGATAGGTACCCCACAGTTACCAAATGTAATTTTCCCATTAACACCCATGTTATAACTTTATCAAATATTATTTGTAGTGTGCTCATTTGATGTGTGTTGGAGGGTACCTATTCTTTTGGTACAGTTTGGTCAACAAATGTGGATTTTTGTGATAAGATTGACCAGGAGAAACTTTCACAATTATTCTTTATTTTTTCTTTGTTTTTTGCTTAACTGATCTGATGTATGGTATGAAAATATTCAGTGATATGTTCTATCAAACTAGAATCAGGTATTGGGTAGATGGCGGGAATATTTTGAGGAACTTTTAAATGTCGATGAAGAAAGGGAGGCAGTAATTTCATGCATTGGTCAGGGAGGTATAACATCTTTTAGGAGTGAAGAAGAGCAGGATGCGAGTATGGTGGAGGTGCATGAGGCATTACATAGAATGAAAGGGGGTAAAGCAGCTGGAACTGATAAAATCATGACAGAAATGTTAAAAGCAGGGGGAGATATAGTGTTGGAGTGGTTGGTATTTTTGTTTAATAAATGTATGAAAGAGGGGAAGGTACCTAGGAATTGACAGTGTGTGTATAATTCCTTTATATAAAGGGAAGGGGGACAAAATAGATTGTAAAAATTATAAGGGAATAAGTTTACAGAGTATACCAGGTAAAGTGTATGGTAGGGTTATTATTGAAAGAATTAGAGGTAAGACAGAGCAGGATTGCAGATGAGCAAGGAGGCTTTAGAATGGGTAGGGGATGTGTAGATCAAGTGTTTACATTGAAGCATATATGTGAACAGTATTTAGATAAAGGTAAGGATGTTTTCATTGCATTTATGGATTTAGAAAAGGCATATGATAGTAGATAGGGGAGCAGTGTGGCAGATGTTGCAAGTGTATGGAATAGGTAGTAAGTTACTGAATGCTGTAAAGAGTTTTTATAAGGATAGTGAGGCTCGGGTTAGGGTGTTTAGGAGAGAGGGAGATTACTTCTCAGTAAAAGTAGGTCTTAGACAGGGATGTGTAATGTCACCATGGTTGTTTAACATATTTATAGATGGAGTTGTAAAAGAAGTAAATGCTAGGGTGTTGGGGAGAGAGGTGGGATTAAATTATGGGGAATCAAATACAAAATGGGAGTTGACAGTTACTTTTTGCTGATGATACTGTGCTTTTGGGGAATTCTAAAGAAAAGTTGCAAAGGTTAGTGGACGAGTTTGGGAGGGTGTGTAAAGGTAGAAAGTTGAAAATGAATATAGATAAGTGTAAGGTGATAAGGGTATCAAACGATTTAGATAAAGAAAAAGTCGATATCACATTGGAGGGAGGGAATATGGAAGAAGTGAATGTTTTCAGATATTTGGGAGTTGACTTGTCAGTGGTTGGGTTTATGAAGGATGAGGTAAACCAAAGAATTGATGAAGGAAAAAAGGTGAGTGGTGCGGTGAGGTATCTGTGGAGACAAAGAACGTTATCCATGGAGGCAATGAAGGGAATGTACGAGAATATAGTGGTACCAACACTCTTATATGGGTGTGAAGCATGGGTTGTAAATGCTGCAGTGAGGAGGCTGCTGGAGGCAGTGGAGATGTCGTAGTGTGGAAATTAGGAGGAGGTATGGAATTACTAAAAGTATTAGTCAAGAGGGCTGAAGAGGGGCTGTTGAGGTGGTTTGGTCTTTTAGAGAGAAAGGAACAAAGTAGAATGACTTGGAGAGCGTATAAATCTGTAGGGGAAGGAAGGCGGGGTAGGGGTCGTCCTAGAAAAGGTTGGAGGGAGAGGGGGTAAAGGAGGTTTTGTATGCGAGGAGCTTGGACTTCCAGCAAGCGTACGTGAGCGTGTTAGATGGGAATGAATGGAGACGAATGGTTTTTGGGACCTGACGAGCTGTTGGAGTGTGAGCAGGGTAATATTTTGTGAAGGGATTCAGGGAAACTTGTTAGCCGAACTTGAGTCCTGGAAATGGGGAGTACAGTGCCTGCACTTAAAAGGAGGGGTTTAGGATATTGGCAGTTTGGAGGGACGTCTAAACTGTTGTATCTGAGCGCCTCTGCAAAGACAGTGATTATGTATGATGGTGAAAGTGTTAAATGATGAAAAAAATTCTTTCTTTTTAGTTTTTTTTCTTTTTGGGTCACCCTGCCTCAGTGGGAAACGGCCTACATGTTAAAAAAAAAAAAAAAAAAAAAAGTGTGAACATTTTAGCCCTTTTCACAGTGGCTTCATGTAATAACCTTGCAAGAAGATGTCATGCTGTTTATTCATTGTGGCAATGCAAAGCAGTATTTTGTTTTATAGATTTATAAATTTTGAGTTTTTTTGTAATTCAAATATCACAGGGATAGTGCTGTAACATATTGGTCAAGTACAAAATTTTATAAATTCTCATAGATCTGGAACAGTTTTTTTTTATTTTTTTATTTTATTTTATTTTTTTTTACAGATCTTTAACAAGGTGACTCATATTTGAACATTTCATGCAGGCTGTACAAGAGAGAAATATAAGGTTGTAAAGTTTATAGATGTACTCAAGGAAATTTGAAAATGGCTACTGAATGACCCTTATGAGTTTAGTTTATTCCATAAATATACTACTGTAATATTTACAGATTGATTTGATGAATATTAATTTTGTTTCATATTGCATTTATATGTATTTGGAGAAATATTAAAATTTAATCATCCTGCAGTTTAATTTTTTTTTTCACTCTGCAGAATATATTGTCAGTTCTCTACAAATTTTTTTGTCACCTATCTGTATCTCCCTTTCAGTAAAAAGTTTATAAATATAATTCAGCAGTTATAATGCATCCTTAAGTTTTTTTTTTCTGATGGTATCCTCAGGACATGGTGGACACTCCACCAATCACACCACCGCAGGTTGAGAGTTCACCTCCACATAGCCCACAACCACCTTCGCCAGTTAGTCTACCTGCCACCACAGTTATGCTTTCTCCTGCACAACACCAACACCAGACAAGACAACCAGGGAATGGTACCACTGCCAGTCAGATCTCTCGGCCAATCAAAGTTGTAACCATCACTACAAGGAATGGCAAGTATACATTTTTTAACAAATTGACCATTTCCCACCAAGGCAAGGAGACCAAAAAAATTAACCCCTTGAGGGTCCATGCCGTAGTTCTACAACTTTGAAGCCAGGGTCAGTGCCGTAGTACTATGTCATGAGCTCAGCTCACTCAGATAAGCTGCGAGCGGTAAATTTGGGCCTAGATATGAGAGAATGCATTTATGTGGTAAGTGTGAACCATATAAAACAAATCCTGCAGCACGCAGTGCATAATGAGAAGAAAAAACTGCAACAGTGTTTTTGGATTAAAAGTGACTTTGGTGTACAGGAGGCCCTCCACATTTGCGAGTTCCACTTTCGCGAGCTTCGAACATTCCCGAATGCCCAGCAGCCTATTATCGGCATTGACGCTGGCAGTAAAGAGTTAGAATCCAAACACTAGACTCATCATGCCATGCAGTTACACTCCATCACCTCCATTCAACTGTCATCAGTAACTGCATGGCTAACTATCATCACCATCATCACCATCATCACCATCATCATCGTCATTGTCATCATCATCACAAGTCATCAGAGTTCGTCTGCCTAACCTTACGAGTGGTGAGTGTTTTGTTTGTTCATTATTTGTTATTAAACCATATGTATATACAATATTTTACGATGTTTTCATGTTTTATGATTGTTCGTGGTTCAATAGGTTAAGGAAGCAGTATTGTTAGGCTAAGTAAATGGTATTACTATTATATTTCCCTACAGTATATTTGTGCACCAAACATTCGTGAGGTTCTTGATCCCCTAACCCTCACGAATGTGGAGGGCCTCCTGTATTTTCGTATGTTTTTTACCGTTGTATTTGTGGTTTCTTGGTCTCATTTGATAGAATGAAAGATATATTACAGAAATAGAGATGATTTTGATTGGTTTTAGTACAGAAAATAGCATGAAATTGAGCTCAAAGTTGCAGAAATGTTAGATTTTTTCCGATGTTCAAGTAAATAAATCACATCACTTGTCTAATGTGTGTTCATGAATGCACTGATATTATTTATACAATTATTACAATATTTCATAACAGTTGTCGAAGAAATATCAAAAACCTTGATAATAGCCCATGTGTAACATTTGTGCAACATCCTTTCATTTTTGATACCATTGGTAGTGTCATCCTACCAGAATGTCCTATAACCTATGCCTCTAAGTAAAGAGAAACGATTCTGGAACATATGTAATACATATTCGGCAGACTGGCTGGCTTTGGCGGTTTCTGTCTATATCTGTCTATATCCCTGTCTATTTCACATGTACACATAAGTACAGTTATTATACATAGTGTAAATTACCTAGAATAACCCAAAAATTCCAGGCAAAGTGCTATACAGTGCTTGTAGATATAAGACATAATAAGCATGACTGGCAAGTAATACACATTGTCACTTCTACATCGTGTGTAATACCTGTTGGTTTACGAGCCACTCTGAAACTAAGAGACAGAAAGACACACACACAGGCAGACAGACTGACCGAGACACACAGGCAGACAGACTGACCGAGACACACAGGCAGACAGACTGACCGAGACACACAGGCAGACAGACTGACCGAGACACACAGGCAGACAGACTGACCGAGACACACAGGCAGACAGACCGACCGAGACGCACACACAGGCAGGCAGGCAGACCGACCGAGAACACACGCAGGCAGGCAGGCAGGCAGGCAGGCAGACAGACCGACCGAGACACACAGGCAGACAGACCGACCGAGACACACAGGCAGACAGACCGACCGAGACACACAGGCAGACAGACCGACCGAGACACACACACAGGCAGGCAGGCAGACAGACCGACCGAGACAGGCAGGCAGACCGACCGAGACACACAGGCAGGCAGGCAGACAGACAGACCGAGACGCAGGCAGGCAGACAGACCGACCGAGACCACAGGCAGGCAGGCAGGCAGGCAGACCGACCGACCGAGACACACAGGCAGGCAGGCAGGCAGACAGACCGACCGAGACACACAGGCAGGCAGGCAGGCAGACAGACCGACCGAGACACACAGGCAGGCAGGCAGACAGACTGACCGAGACACACAGGCAGGCAGGCAGACAGACTGACCGAGACACACAGGCAGGCAGGCAGACAGACTGACCGAGACACACAGGCAGGCAGGCAGACAGACTGACCGAGACACACAGACAGGCAGGCAGGCAGACAGACTGACCGAGACACACAGGCAGGCAGGCAGGCAGGCAGACAGACTGACCGAGACACACAGGCAGGCAGGCAGGCAGGCAGACAGACTGACCGAGACACACAGGCAGGCAGGCAGGCAGGCAGACAGACTGACCGAGACACACGGGCAGGCAGGCAGGCAGACTGACCGAGACACACACACAGGCAGGCAGACAGACTGACTGAGACACACACACAGGCAGGCAGGCAGGCAGACACAGACTGACCGAGACACGCAGGCAGGCAGGCAGGCAGGCAGGCAGGCAGGCAGGCAGGCAGGCAGGCAGACAGACTGACTGAGACACACAGGCAGGCAGGCAGGCAGGCAGGCAGGCAGGCAGGCAGGCAGGCAGGCAGACAGACTGACTGACTGAGACACACAGGCAGGCAGACAGACTGACCGAGACACACACACAGGCAGGCAGGCAGGCAGACAGACAGACTGACTGAGAGACACAGGCAGGCAGGCAGACAGACCGACCGAGACACACAGGCAGGCAGGCAGACAGACTGACCGAGACACAGGCAGGCAGGCAGACAGACTGACCGAGACACACAGGCAGGCAGGCAGACAGACTGACCGAGACACACAGGCAGGCAGGCAGACAGACTGACCGAGACACACAGACAGGCAGGCAGGCAGACAGACTGACCGAGACACACAGGCAGGCAGGCAGGCAGGCAGACAGACTGACCGAGACACACAGGCAGGCAGGCAGGCAGGCAGACAGACTGACCGAGACACACAGGCAGGCAGGCAGGCAGGCAGACAGACTGACCGAGACACACGGGCAGGCAGGCAGGCAGACTGACCGAGACACACACACAGGCAGGCAGACAGACTGACTGAGACACCACCAGGCAGGCAGGCAGGCAGACACAGACTGACCGAGACACGCAGGCAGGCAGGCAGGCAGGCAGGCAGGCAGGCAGGCAGGCAGGCAGGCAGACAGACTGACTGAGACACACAGGCAGGCAGGCAGGCAGGCAGGCAGGCAGGCAGGCAGGCAGGCAGGCAGGCAGGCAGGCAGGCAGACAGACTGACTGACTGAGACACACAGGCAGGCAGACAGACTGACCGAGACACACACACAGGCAGGCAGGCAGGCAGACAGACAGACTGACTGAGAGACGCAGGCAGGCAGGCAGGCAGACAGACCGAGACACACAGGCAGGCAGGCAGGTAGACACTGACTGAGACACGCAGGCAGGCAGGCAGACAGACTGACCGAGACACGCAGGCAGGCAGGTAGACACTGACCGAGACACGCAGGCAGGCAGGCACAGACTGACCGAGACAGGCAGGCAGGCAGGCAGGCAGACAGGCAGGCAGGCAGGCAGGCAGGCAGGCAGGCAGGCAGGCAGGCAGGCAGACAGGCAGACAGACAGACAGACAGACAGACAGACAGACTGGCCGAGACACACAGGCAGGCAGGCAGGCAGACTGACCGAGACACACAGGCAGGCAGGCAGGGAGACAGACTGACCGAGAGGATGAGAGGAGTGGTGTTAGGAGGCAAGAACTTCACTGTGATGAAACTGAACTCATCAGACGAAAAGTCTGCCAAGTTGTGAGGATGAGCAGGAGCACTGTCCAGTACCAGGAGGCACTTGAATCCCAATTTCTTTTCCTGCAGGTATTTTTCACACTGGGGCCAAACACTTCATTGAACCATTCCAGGAAAATTTGCTTCGTGACCCATGCCTTAGTGTTAGCCTTCCAAAACACAATTTACTCTTAGTGACATTGTGTTTCTTGAACACACTTGGATTTTCAGAGTCACCACACGATTTGGTCGTGACCTTAATCTAATTTTCCCATTGGATTTATTAATCCATTCTAGATACCTATGAACTGTATGTAAATATTGTTTAAGATTTTTAAGCACAAAAATAGTTAATTATACCATAGAATGCACAGTGTAGTAATAAACTAATGTAAAACCTTGAACACAGAGAAAACTAACATTGCTCGAGCCCGTTCTAGACCCCTATGAACCGTTCGATGTAAACAGTTTTTTTTTTTTTTTTGAGTTTTAAGCTCGGAAAAAAATAATCAGAGCTTGAAAAAATCCTTAATTATAAAAAATAATGGACAGTTTAATAAAGAAAAAACCTTAAATAACAGAGAACAAAACATACCGTAAACAACCAAGAAAACTAACCTTGCATGAGTCGACTTCTGGCGTGAAGGAAGTGAGGAGGAAGATAAGTGGGGAGGAGGTTACTGTTTTGAGGGAGAGTCTGCCTCCGCGATGGAGGGACGTTCTCCTTCAGGTGTTTTCTTTTTAGCTGGTGGACAAAACTCCACCATAAACCAATTTAATGTGACTTGTCTTTTCCATCGCATCAAAACGTAATGGAAATGAGAGACGACGTTATCAAATGGCATGGAATGTGAAAATTGGCGCGCCTCTGTTTGTTCGGCACCCGAGTATGTGTTCGTGACCAGATGCAAAAGTTTTGCAATTTTTTTGGTCGTGAACCGATTTGTTCGTGTTCGGAAGCATTCGTGACCAGAGGTTCCACTGTTGTTTTTTTTTCTCATTTATGTAATTTTTATGTTCTGATAATTTCAATTTGTAGTAGTTCTTGTGATTTCATAGCCAATGTTTGTTCTGACACTAATATTAGGTACTGAAATAGTACCGAGATAGTCACAAACATTTTCACCTGCCTTGGTCACCTACTGTTGTCTAGAAATATATAAAAGTATTCATAGGTCCCAGCAATCTTTTAGGCATGCTGGAGTATATATGAAACTCCTTGAAGCATGGTGTAAGACTTGAGTGTCACCCACTGCTGACAGTGCAGCAGTGACATTTGCTGATCATGCACTGCCTTGGCTTTGTTTGTTTTACTTACATATAAACATGTCTATCTGTTTGTCTGTATCTGTCTGTCTATTTGTCTGTGTGTGTATTTGTCCATTTGCCTGTATCTGTCTAGCTCTGTCTCTGCTTATCTGTCTGCCTGTGTCTCTGTCTTCCTGTCTCTGCTTGTCTCTCTTTCTGTCTCAGAGAGCCGCTCATGAACTAACAGGTATTACACATGATGCAGAGTCGTCACATCTGATTCCTGAAAAAGTGAAAATGCGTATTACTTGCCAGTCATGCACATGCCTTATGTCTACAACCACTGTATAGCACTTTGTCTGGATTTTGATTATCATAGGTAGTTTACACTATAAACAATATACAGACAGATGGAGATACAGCCAAAGTCAATCAGCCAGCCAGCCAGCCACCCACCTGGCCTGCCAAACACATACTACACATTTTCAAGAATTGTTTCTCTTACTTAGGGCATAGGTTATAGGACATTCTGGCAGGATGACACTACCAGTGGTATCAAAATTGAAAGGTTGTTGCACATGGATTATTATTGAGGTTTTTATATTTCCTTGATCACTTGTGGCCACATCCATCTCAAAGCCACTAAACTCTGGGTCAGCATCACTTTCCTCTTAAAGGGGAGTGTTAATAAGACATGACATCAGTAGTAGGTAGTAGGTTGGTAGACAGCAACCACCCAGGAAGGTACTACCATACTGCCAAGTGAGTGTAAAACAAAAGCCTTTATTTTGTTTTACATGATAGTAGGATTGCTGGTGTCTTTTCTGTCTCATAAACATGCAAGATTTCAGGTACGTCTTGCTACTTCTACTTACACTTAGGTCACACTACACATATATGTACACATTTATGTATACACACTCATCTGAGTTTTCTCTGATTTTATCTTAATAGTTCTTGTTCTTATTGCTTTTCCTTTCATATCCATGGGAAGTGGAATAAGAATCTTTCCTCCGTAAGCCATGGTTGTTGTAAAAATCAACTAAAATGCCAGGAACAATGGGCTATTAACCCCTTTTCCTGTATAGATTTACTAAAAGAAAAAGAAGAAACCGCAAAGTGGGATGTTTGAATGTGCGTGGATGTTGTGCGCTAATGATAAGAAAAAGATGATTGTAGATGTTATAAATGAAAAGAAGCTGGATGTCCTGGCTTTAACCCTTTACCGGGCACTCCTGGAAAATGATAATTTCAAATGTATTTCATATGAGTGGATAGAGTAACTCAATGTAAGGATAATGGCCCATATAATTGAAATTTAAAAAAACTTTTCACGCAATTCAATATTTAGGACACTACAGACGGTCCTGACCGTAAAGGGTGTCAAATTCTGAATGTTGCAAATTTGCAATTGTTAATAAAACAACCAAATAAGTATTTTTCATTTTATTATACTAATAGACAATATCAAAAACACAAATGGAACTTGTTTCCAAACATTTTGTAGGTATAAAAATATAAAAGTGAACCCAAAAGAACATGGACACATTGAAAGGGTCTTTCAAGTCCCATATTCCCGAATTTCCTGAGAAAAAAAAATTCTTTATCACTAATTCCCTTTAAAGGTTTAAAATTTTTTTCCTTTTTGAGCATAGATTTCCTTGATACGGACACAAAAAAGGTGGAAATTTTTGTTTTTGAATAATTGATGTAAAAAATTTTGCCTTGACTGGCCGGCCTGACTTTATCAAACCTATCATTTTTTCAAACCTCACACTGTCATCAGGCCTTTCTGCCCTTGGTGCACTGGGGGATGGCAAAGGTCATCTGGTTCTGGATCTGAGTCACTTTCCACCAAAAAAAAAGAGATATTTAACTTTGGGAAGGGTTCACAATAAAAATTTCTCATTGATCTGGAATGACAATAAGAATGTTCTGTACACACCCAGACCACTACAGAATTCAAAAGCATAGAAATTTTTTTAAATATTTATTTACTGAAAAAAAAGTGGCCCTGACGGGGGGGACCGTCTTACCGGTCCTCTTTGTTGCACTTTTTTTAAATTTCATGGTACACTCATATTTGCAACTAACTCCCCATATATACCAAAAATCCCAAACATTCATTTAAACTGGGCACAAAATTATTTACCCATTGTAGAGAGATAATCCGGTATAGGTGGGAAAAAGAGCAAAAATTGGTCTGGGTGACGAAGCGGGAAATGTTTAAATTTTTGGGTTTCAACCAATGGGAAGCAGCAGATGCCGGTCTCACTTAGCTGGGCGACCACAGAAGGCGGGGTTTGGGCAGATATAGGAAGGGAACCAGATGCGCTGGGGAGTAGGATGACAGCCAAAAAAACTGTTTAGGCCGTCTGTCAGGCCTGCCCGAAAGGGGTTTGGAGACTGCTAAGGGGGGGAGAGTTTCAGTGGGGAGAAATAAATGGGTTAGGTCAGGGG
>WNWK01006873.1:0-100451 GCA_009830355.1 Cherax destructor | reverse complement strand
TACATCATCACTTGTAGTTCATGTTACACATCACTTGTAGTTCATGTTACACCATCACTTGTAGTTCATGTTACACATCACTTGTAGTTCATGTTACACCATCACTTGTAGTTCATGTTACACCATCACTTGTAGTTCATGTTACACATCACTTGTAGTTCATGTTACATCATCACTTGTAGTTCATGTTACACATCACTTGTAGTTCATGTTACACCATCACTTGTAGTTCATGTTACATCATCACTTGTAGTTGATGTTACACCATCACTTGTAGTTCATGTTACATCATCACTTGTAGTTCATGTTACATCATCACTTGTAGTTGATGTTACACCATCACTTGTAGTTGATGTTACACCATCACTTGTAGTTCATGTTACACCATCACTTGTAGTTCATGTTACACCATCACTTGTAGTTCATGTTACACCATCACTTGTAGTTCATGTTACATCATCACTTGTAGTTCATGTTACATCATCACTTGTAGTTGATGTTACACCATCACTTGTAGTTCATGTTACATCATCACTTGTAGTTCATGTTACACCATCACTTGTAGTTCATGTTACATCATCACTTGTAGTTATGTTACACCATCACTTGTAGTTCATGTTACACCATCACTTGTAGTTCATGTTACACATCCTTGTAGTTCATGTTACACATCACTTGTAGTTGATGTTACACCATCACTTGTAGTTCATGTTACATCATCACTTGTAGTTCATGTTACACCATCACTTGTAGTTCACGTTACATCATCACTTGTAGTTGATGTTACACCATCACTTGTAGTTCATGTTACATCATCACTTGTAGTTGATGTTACACCATCACTTGTAGTTCACGTTACATCATCACTTGTAGTTGATGTTACACCATCACTTGTAGTTCATGTTACATCATCACTTGTAGTTCATGTTACATCATCACTTGTAGTTCATGTTACACCATCACTTGTAGTTGATGTTACACCATCACTTGTAGTTCATGTTACACCATCACTTGTAGTTCATGTTACATCATCACTTGTAGTTCATGTTACATCATCACTTGTAGTTCATGTTACATCATCACTTGTAGTTCATGTTACATCATCACTTGTAGTTGATGTTACACCATCACTTGTAGTTCATGTTACACCATCACTTGTAGTTCATGTTACATCATCACTTGTAGTTCATGTTACATCATCACTTGTAGTTCATGTTACATCATCACTTGTAGTTCATGTTACATCATCACTTGTAGTTCATGTTACACTATCACTTGTAGTTCATGTTACATCATCACTTGTAGTTGATGTTACACCATCACTTGTAGTTCATGTTACATCATCACTTGTAGTTGATGTTACACCATCACTTGTAGTTCATGTTACATCATCACTTGTAGTTCATGTTACACCATCACTTGTAGTTCATGTTACATCATCACTTGTAGTTGATGTTACACCATCACTTGTAGTTCATGTTACATCATCACTTGTAGTTCATGTTACACCATCACTTGTAGTTCATGTTACATCATCACTTGTAGTTCATGTTACATCATCACTTGTAGTTCATGTTACATCATCACTTGTAGTTGATGTTACACCATCACTTGTAGTTCATGTTACATCATCACTTGTAGTTCATGTTACACCATCACTTGTAGTTCATGTTACATCATCACTTGTAGTTCATGTTACACCATCACTTGTAGTTCATGTTACATCATCACTTGTAGTTCATGTTACACCATCACTTGTAGTTCATGTTACACTATCACTTGTAGTTCATGTTACATCATCACTTGTAGTTCATCACCTTTAACTGTGGTTTCCAGTACACCTTCAGTTGTAGTTAACTTTACTGTTTCATCTGTTGTCCACCTTACAACAGCACCTTGGACCTTCAATTGTAGTTAACTTTACTGTTTCTTCTGTTGTGCACCTTACAACAGGACCTTTGACCTTCAGTTGTAGTTAACTCTACTTTTTCATCTGTTGTGCACCTTACAACAGTACCTAGGACCTTCAGTTGTAGTTAACTTTACTGTTTCTTCTGTTGTGCACCTTACAACAGGACATTAGACCTTCAGTTGTAGCTAACTTTACTGTTTCATCTGTTGTGCACCTTAAAACAGCACTTTGGACCTTCAGTTGTAGTTAACTTTACTGTTTCATCTGTTGTGCACCTTACAACAGTACCTAGGACCTTCAGTTGTAGTTAACTTTACTGTTTCTTCTGTTGTGCACCTTACAAGCAGGACTTTGGGACCTTCAGTTTTAGTTAACTTTACTGTTTCATCTGTTGTGCACCTTACAACAGTACCTAGGACCTTCAGTTGTAGTTAACTTTACTGTTTCTTCTGTTGTGCACCTTACAACAGGACCTTGGACCTTCAGTTTTAGTTAACTTTACTGTTTCATCTGTTGTGCACCTTACAACAGGACCTTGGCCCTTCATTTGTAGTTAATCTCACACAATTAACATTCCACGTGTAGTTACCCATGGTAAAAGTAACCGTACAGTTTATATGGCTTATAGAACGCGGTTGTGACTTAGGTCCTGCAACTGACTTAGTTCATCTAAACCGTTTTTGTAAGTTACTGTTCTGGTAGAACTCAGTAACTGAAGATAATGGCTCTGTGTAGCAGCGGAAAGTCTTTAAAGCGGCAGACTCACCTTCGACTCCTGGTGGAGTCTCCGTTCTCATTTTTTCTTCTTTTCGTTCAACTGAGACACTTTATATATATTTTTAATATTGACCTAATTTAAAATAAAATATGATCTGAAAAATTCAAGTTTATTCACAAAGTTTTATACTATATTTAATGAAATTATAATCATTATCTCTGAAAAGTTTTAAATTTGTAGGGTGACAGAATCCTTGGGAAATGGGAGCCATTTAGCCTGGGTCAGAGAAACGGAAGAATAGTTCCAAGACCTTGGATTCAGAGACCTTCACCTTCTTGATGGTCCTTTCCTTAAAGTTATATTCATTAAAAAATGGTTGTTTTCCAACATAGATTTAAACATTATTGGCATTGTTAGAATGTTTACTGTCAGCACTCCAATCAAAGAAGAGTGCCAGCACTCATTTCCAGGGAGTGTCAACACTTAGTTTCAGCGAGAGTGTCAGCACTCAGTACCAGGGAGAGTGTCATCACTCAATTCCAGGCAAAATGTCAGCACTCACTTCCAGGTAGACTGTCAGCACTGACTTCTAGGGAGAGTCAGCACTCAGTTCCAGGGAGAGTGTCAGCACTCAGTTTCCGGGAGAGTGTCAGCACTCAGTTCCAGGGAGAGTATCAGCACTCAGTTCCAGGGAGAGTGTCAGCACTCAGTTCCAGGGAGTGTAAGCACTCAGTTTCAGCGAGTGTCACCACTCAGTTCCAGGGAGAGTGTCAGCACTCAGTTCCAATGAGAGTGTCAGCACTCAGTGTCAAGGAGAGTGTCAGCACTCAGTTCCAATGAGAGTGTTTGCACTCATTTCTAGGAAGAGTGTTATCACTCAGCCCCAGGGAGAGTGTCAGCACTCAGTTACAGGAAGAGTGTTAGCACTCACTTACAGGGAGAGTGTCAGCACTCATTTCCAGGGAGAGTGTCAGCACTCAGTTCCAGGGAGAGTATCAGCACTCAGTTCCAGGGAGAGTGTCAGCAATCAGTTCCTGGGAGAGTGTCAGCACTCAGTTCCAGGGAGTGTAAGCACTCAGTTTCAGCGAGTGTCACCACTCAGTTCCAGGGAGAGTGTCAGCACTCAGTTCCAATGAGAGTGTCAGCACTCAGTGTCAAGGAGAGTGTCAGCACTCAGTTCCAATGAGAGTGTTTGCACTCAGTTCTAGGAAGAGTGTTATCACTCAGCTCCAGGGAGAGTGTCAGCACTCAGTTACAGGAAGAGTGTTAGCACTCACTTACAGGGAGAGTGTCAGCACTCATTTCCAGGGAGAGTGTCAGCACTCAGTTCCAGGGAGAGTGTCGTCACTCAGTTCCAGGGAGGGTGTCATCACTCAGTTCCAGGGGGAGTGTCAGCACTCAGTTCCAGGGAGGGTGTCATCACTCAGTTCCAGGGAGTGTTAACACTCAGTTCCAGGGAGAGTGCAGCACTCAGTTCCAGGGAGAGTGTCAGCACCAGTTCCAGGGAGAGTGTCAGCACTCAGTTCCAGGGAGAGTGTCAGCACTCATTTCCAGGGAGAGTGTCAGCACTCAGTTCCAGGGAGAGTGTCGTCACTCAGTTCCAGGGAGGGTGTCATCACTCAGTTCCAGGGGGAGTGTTAGCACTCAGTTCCAGGGAGAGTGTCAGCACTCAGTTCCAGGGAGAGTGTCAGCACCCAGTTCCAGGGAGAGTGTCAGCACTCAGTTCCAGGGAGAGTGTCAGCACTCATTTCCAGGGAGAGTGTCAGCACTCAGTTCCAGGGAGAGTGTCGTCACTCAGTTCCAGGTAGGGTGTCATCACTCAGTTCCAGGGGGAGTGTCAGCACTCAGTTCCAGAGAGAGTGTCAGCACTCAGTTCCAGGGAGAGTGTGAGCACTCAGTTCCAGGGAGAGTATGAGCACTCAGTTCCAGGAAGAGTTTCAGCACTCGGTTCCAGGGAGACTGTCAGCACCTTTTTCCATGGAGAGTTTCAGCACTCAGTTCCAGGGAGAGTGTCAGCACTCAGTTTCAGCCAGAGTGCCAGCACTCAGTTCCAGCTAGAGTGTCAGCACTCAGTTCCAGGGAGAGTGTCATCACTCAATTCCAGGCATAATGTCAGCGCTCTGTTCCAGGGAGAGTGTCTTCACTAGTGCAGTTACTGGGAGAGTGTCAAGACTCAGTTTCCGGGAGAGTGTCAGCACTCAGTTCCAGGGAGAGTGTCAGCACTCAGTTCCAGGGAGAGTGTCAGCAATCAGTTCCTGGGAGAGTGTCAGCACTCAGTTCCAAAGAGAGTGTCAGCACTCAGTGTCAAGGAGTGTCAACACTCAGTTCCAAGGAGAGTGTCAGCACTCAGTTCCAAGGAGAGTGTCAGCACTCAGTTCTAGGAAGAGGGGTCTTTACTGCATTCTTAGTGAATGGTATAAATATCTGCCCAGCTTTGCGAACTCAGTTTTCACTATAGTATATTATAGAATGTTTTATATTGTTTATGTCTGCACGCTGTTTTATGTGGACTCTTTGGTTAGATGATATCTGTACCAAGATGCACAGTGTGGACTTGTGGTACTGTGCTAGTGAGATGTATAACTTCATACTAGTATGAGTCTTGAGACCTCTGTGTAATGGAGCTTTTATGTGATAAGTTCAGTGTTGAACTTAGTTTGATTATCTACATTTGATATACAGGTTGATAGGATTATGATCTGGTATTACATAAATTATGTTGTATAATTTGATTATTTTTCTTTCAGAATGAAAATATATTTGTGCAAGATGTCTTTTAACCTTTGCCGATAGCTTGAAGTTTCTTACATAATATATTGTATACCTGGAGTATACCTGGAGAGGGTTCCAGGGGTTAACGCAGCCGCGGCCCGGTCTGTGACCAGGCTGGCAGTGTCGAAGGCCTTTTGCAAGTTTAAGGTTATCATTCCTATGAGGTTCCATATCGAAATTTCAGTTCTCATGTAATCCATCAGATTAATTAGGGAGGTGTCGGTTGAGTAAGATTTCCTAAAGTCTCATTGGTAAATATGGAGAATGTTGTTGTTATTAGGATACTTAACTACTTGACAGTACACCACCCTATCTAGAATTTTGGATATCACACTGAGTATACTAACAGGCCTATAGTTGCTAACATCACACCTACTATTTTTCTTGAAGGTAGGAGTAATTCTGGCCTCCTTGAACCCCTCCGGTACGGTATTAGTGGTGATGGACAAATTTATTATGTGAGCAATGGGGATTGGCAATTCAGTGGCACCATCTCTATGAACTTTGCCGGGGTGTTATCTGGGCCTGTGGTCTTAGCTAGGTTTAACCTGCTTAGTTCTTTTTGCACGAAGTCAAGAGATACACTTATTAGTTGACAATTGTTTGGAGTTACCCCTTTATACGTGGATGGAGGGGGAGGAGAGAAGTGGATGGAGGGGGAGGGGTATAATGAAAGGTGGATGGAGGGGAGGAGAGAAGATTATGGAGGGGAGGAGAGAGGTGGATGTAGGGAGAGGAGAGAGGGGGATGGAGGGAGTGGAGAGACAGGGATGGGGGAGGAGAGAAGTTTGTTACATTTACTATGTAAATCATTCACCATCCCCCACACTTTCCTCACCAAATCTTAAGTATATTACCTTTATACATAACTTTTATTTACTTTTAACATATATTACAGAATCTCTTAAAAAACTCATGACAGAATAATAGCTCGATCGCTAGCGCACTCAGCTCACACTCTGAGGTCCGGAGATCGAATCTCCTCCGGTACAACTGGAAAACATTAGGGACGTGTTTCCATAAGACACCTGCTGTCCCTGTTCACCCATCAGTTTAAAATGGGTACCTGGGTGTTAGTCGACTAGTGAGTCGCATCCTGGGACAAAACTGACTTAATTTGCGGGAAATGCTCTGCATAACAAGGGGCTTTCTATATAGTAGTATGTCATTGATGTCAGCTAGGACTGTATACCATGTACATGTACTTGCCTGCCTCTCTCTCCTTTCTGCTTGCTTGCTTCTAATTTCCTGCCTCCTTCCCTGCCTGCTTCTATTTCCCCATCTGCCTGCCTACTTCTCTTTTCCTGTCTGTTTGCCTGCTCTTTTCCTCCCTCCCTCTCTCTTTCTCTCCGAGGATACTGAAAAAGGAAAGAAGAAAATTCTGTTATAAAAATGAATGCTAAAGGGAGTAAAAATAAGTAGAGAGATGGTTGGTAGAAGAGGAGTGAAGACTGCCATAATCATGTATATATTTATTCTGCAATTGACTGCAGAAGGGGATCAATCATGGAGGCTGCAAAAGGTGACTGGAGTAATGACATCCTGGACAGTGAAAGATCCACAGTCGCCATCCTGTCAACAGTAACCATGTCACTATCGCTGAAAGCATGGCAACACCGCACTTCCATACAAACAAAACAGTGGCGCACTGCACTAATTGTGGCAATTCTATGCGGTGATATTCAAGGTAATCCAAGTCTACAAACTAATGCACATGTGCAAAAAGAGACAAAAAAGGTGCCCTTGTGTGCACTGCTACAAAGGTGTTGGCAGCCACAGTCAGGCGATTACCGGTAATTTGTGAGGGAATGGGACCACGTGCGGTATACATACAGAATAAGTGAAGATAAATATGATGAACTTGTAGCCGGAGTGATAACTTTAACTCTGTAATGCATGCTTAGGACAACGTGAGCCCGCAGAGTTAATGTTGTTATCAGACCAAATAACATTAGACATACTAACTATAATACACCAATATGTCTACACTGCACTAAGGGTCGGAGGAGGGACAGTAAATACACTGTATGTGAAATGTGTATGGGTTGGGTAAACAATAGATATATGTATGGTTATGTTAATTGTTCTACACATCAGTATGCAAGCAACAAATGCATTTTAGCTCCATTACCCTTTAGTACTAAGTTGCTTTAAGAAAGCAGGTCTTCCCTTTATTCATGTCAATGCTAGATCACTTTTCCCCAAGATATCAGAGATTAGGATGCTAGCAAAGAAGGCTTAGGGGGCAGTTATGTTTAGGTATCTCTGTATCCTGGCTAGATGTTACGGTGACTGACGACCAAGTTAAAATAAAAAGTTAAAAAATAAAACGCTTGGAAGGTTGTGTGTGGTGGGGAGGGAAGGTTGTGTGTGGTGGTGGAGGGAAGGTTTGGGGGGGGGGGGGGGGGGGGGGGGGGGGGGGGGGGGGGGGGGGGGGGGGGGGGGGGGGGGGGGGGGGGGGGGGGGGGGGGGGTTTTTTTTTTTTTTTTTTTTTTTTTTTTTTTTTTTTTTTTTTTTTTTTTTTTTTTTTTTTTTTTTTTTTTTTTTTTTTTTTTTTTTTTTTTGACTGATAAGTATCAGAATGATGCTGCAGAAGGCTTAGGCAGTTATATTTAGGTATCTCTATCCTGGCTAGATGTTACGTGACTGACACCAGTTAAAATAAAAAGTTAATCAAAACGCATTGTATCAATCTGTAGAAATCATGAGATGCTTGATACAATACGATTTGTATCAAATGAATTAGTCAACCTAGAGACGATTTGTATGACCTCATTCTGACGTTCGGTGGTAGATATTATCCCCCTCCTGCTGCTTTTAGGATCTTGCCCAGACACAATTATGAAAATACTGAAACTTCAATATCTCTTATCAACAGCAAAATAATGGGCAATAAATATGGTAGAAGCAAATCTAGAATTAAATAGTTACACTCAATTAATTAGCGCTGAGGGACTGATTACCTCAAACTCCTCCTCTCCTTACACCTTTCTGCTTTGTATTGGACTGATGAAGCCACTGTGTGGCGAAACGTTTCCTTAATAAAGATTCCCATAAGTGTCTCAATCTTCAACTCGTCGGTTTCCAAAACCATTTATCACATATGTTAGGCCAGTATCGGCACTCTACTGACATTATTTCCTTTGATGTTGTTGCAATTTCCATTGCTACCTCTCGTCCGTGGTTCTCGTTTATCTTTATGATGATCATCCTCAATGCTCTAGATCAATAAAGTGTGTTGTACTTTTTGAAGCTGAAGATCAACTCAGGTCTCTCTCACTGTTCTTATGTAATTTAATTGTGCAACCATATCACATTGTTTTTCCTCATTTTACATCTTCGTTCACAGTATACTGTACTCTTGCTGAAATTAATTTGCGAAGGTTATAACATCGGCTGGGGTTGGTGGCGCAACCTTATAATAGGGCGACTCGGAGGCCTGGGCTAGTGGGTGGCTTGAGGTGAGGATCACTGTTGCAGGACTCCCCATGTTGAGTGGGCGTCCGCACTAAGCTCGGTATCAATATGGCCACCCTTGAGGAGTCAAGGGCGTCCAGGTTGTATAAGGAAGTGTGAACCAGGCAAGAGGGAAACCCAGCAACCAAAAGCACTCGTGTCGAACAGTAGTGGGATTGCGCCTGTGAGTGGGCGGCCTGTGACAACCTCTCTATATAGGCGGACTTCGTCCTTAATTAAATAATTTTTTTATGTTATTTATATATAAAAGTTTAATAGCAGTAACAAATTCCATATTGAAGAAAGGATTCATCTTGCACGCACACAGAAACCCAATCCTGAGTTACAACAGTTACAAATATATCTCAGCATATATTCACTTAGATGTTATGAAATTTGTAACCAAATCTTTTCGTGAGTATTTATGCTATAATTCCATATTGTTGAAAATTATGACCAAACATCAATTTCTTGTACAATAGTTGAAATCTTACTCTACCTTGAATATGATGAATCTACCTTTATCATTTAGTCATGCTTGAAAGAAATCTGTAGAAACTAGCTACTGTAATCAAGAAACTGAGAAAATATGTCAACAGTGATGCAGATGGATAAAGTGTTAAATTTTGTGTGTGAAAACCAGACAGCAAAACAATGCAGACTTACATCTTTATAGCTTCCAAGAAATATCCTTTGTAATGGTACATTTTCATCATATGAAAGAGTATATCATTTATAAACAGTTTGTTATAATTATTTATCAAGAAACTCCACAAAATCAAGGGAAGCAGATCGCAAGTGAACGTGCATGGGGCCTGATACCAGACTTTAATTGGATATAAACCTATCTCTGATGTGATCTTTACTTGTTATATGATTACATATATTAAAATTTATATATATATATATATATATATATCTATATATATATATATATATATATATATGAGCAAAGACAGAGAGGAAAAACATGCATTAATGCGAGAATACTGTAAATCCTTTAAAATGTTTTCTATAACTAATGAAAAATTATATACTAATACTCGAGTAAGAACTTAGCAAGTCTAACCTTTAGTCAATGGGAACTGTTGATTATTATAATAACGTATATCATACACTTGTTTGGAAATCAATCACGTTACCAAAGATATTAATACATTCTTACATGACTCGTCAGTTAGGATTTCAATAGAGTAAGGGTCGTAGAACCCTCCTTAATTCGATCTTAAACGACTGTAATTAAAGCTCACACCTCAGCTGATATCTTATTATTATAAGTGATATACCATTACAGGTGTCTATAAAGAACAATGAAGTAAAACACACCTTTGAAGGGGTGGGACTATGACCTGGAGAAAGGGAACTTGATCCTAGGAACTAGCCTAATTCTGTCCTTCATCGAATGTAAATAACAGCCCATCTTGTCTGTCTCCTTTGGACGTTCAAAACTTGGGGAAATATTTTTAGTTTTTAATGTTAGCTCTATGGCAGGTTTTGCAATGGTAGTGACATGATGGATGCTGATGGAATGGTGGTTATGCGTCTTTGAAGTCCAGAGTGTCACTCATCCTGGTGTCTGTTCCAGGATACTTAACTGATCTTATTCTTCAGTATATTACTGATTAAATAAACTAAGTTAATTCCACACTCACTTCCCTACCGCCTAGAATCGTTACTACTTTTAATATCGTTTTCTTGCACTTTTTCCAGAAACTGTAATTGCCACTTTGCCTTCTTCTGTACAATCAGGTGGGCACTTCAGTAAAGAAGCTTAAAGCATTATCTATTTTCACACCTCGTAACATTCAACGGTCATTATTTCCAGAAGTTCAATGACAGCTAGCAGTTTATTACCATCAAGTTTGCTACTACTCTAAATGCCAACCTCACAAACTCTCCATGCTTTTTTCTACGCTTTCTTATAGAGGGACACATTCTCCACCCAAGGGTACATTTACAAATTTGTGGTGAGAAACATCTCCGAATAATCTGATGATTAGTTGCTGCAGATGAATTGCATAAATGGAAAACACTTCGGCTATAAGAGCGATGATAATGCATCATTGTACCACCGTATTGATGTTAGACCTATATCGGCACTCTACTGACATTGTTTCCTTTGATGTTGTTGCAATTTCCATGGCTACCTCTCGTCCATGGTTCTTGTTTATCTCTGTGCATCACCATCCTCAATGCTCAAGATCAATAAAGTGTGTTGTACTTTTTGAAGTTGAAGGTCAACTCAGGTCTCTCTAACTGGTCTTATGTAATTTAATTGTGCAACCATATCACATTGTTTTTCCTCATTTTACATCTTCAAGCACAGTATACTGTACTGTTGTTGAAATTAATTTCCGAATGTTATAACATCGGCTGGGGTTGGTGGCGCAACCTTGTAATCCGGCGACTCGGAAGCCTGGGCTAGTGGACGGCTTGAGGTGAGGATCACTGTTGCAGGACTCCCCATGTTGAGTGGGCGTCCGCACTAAGCTCGGTATCAATATGGCCACCCTTGAGGAGTCAAGGGCGTCCAGGTTGTATAAGGAAGTGTGAACCGGGCAAGGGGGGAAACCCAGCAACCAAAAGCACTCGTGTCGAGCAGTAGTGGGATCACGCCTGTGAGTGGGCGGCCTGTGACAGCCTCTCCTATATAGGCGGACTTCGTCCTTTTAAATTACTTTTTATGTTATTTATATATAAAAGTTTAATAGCAGTAACAGATTCCATATTGAAGAAAGGATTCATCTTGTACCACACACAGAATCCAATCCTGAGTTACAAACAGTTAAAGAATTATTTCTTACATTCTAGACATTCATGCTATCACAGATGAACTAAACAAAGTTATCCAATTATAGATATTATGTCCACACAAATGTCATCATCATTAAAAACTTTCCAGTGGAAATAAAAACATTTTAGATTTATGAACAAATCTGGATATCTTTTACCTTTTTTTAAGATTCTGTCATGTTAATTATGTACCACTAGTTAAAGTTGGTCATACACAACTTTTGGGCATAACCTCATTCCAACTAGGGGTCTCTGCCCAGGTTGAAGATGCCTTCAACTACTGCACCTCAACTGACTCCAATGTAAGTGATCATATTTCTATCTATGCTTCATATTCTTCAAGACTAAAGGGGTGAGTTCCTACTACTATTTCCTTGGGAAACTGCGATATTTTTTATTATTTTTTTTATTATCCTCTTCTACACTCTGGCTTTTCAGTAAACTTCAGCATGTTATATTACCTAAAAAGTATAAATATTAAAACTCCTGAAGTTTTCCAAGCTTCTTGATCGAAGTTTCTTTATCCGTAGTTTTCAAATATTTCCCAGACACACTGCAGCCCCTACGGATTTAACGCTTCCTCAAAATAATGATAATGCTTAGTATGCATCAATAAAATACAAAACATTATTCCTTTTTTTATGGTGTAATCATTCAAGCCACCCTGGAAAAAATGCTATCGGCAGGGGGTTCTGATTCTGTTTTGTTGATTTTGACAATTTGTGTCTTGTTTCCTGTTCAATGATGAGAAATTTCAATTTCTCAGATATGGAAAACGTGAGGAAATTAAAATCTCATCGGAGTACAAAACAATTTCCAACTACACAATAGAGCGAAAAACTAATGTCAAAGACCTGGGAGTGATCATGCCAGAAAATCTCGCCTTCAAGGACCATAACACCGTAGCAATCGCATCTGCTAAAAAAATGATAGGATGAATAATGAGAACCTTCAAAACCAGGGATGCCAAGCCCATGTTGACACTTTTCAGGTCTCTTGTTCTATCTAGGCTGGAATATTGCTGCACACTAACTGCACCTTTCAAGGCAGGTGAAATTGCTGACCAAGAAAATGTGCAGAAAACCTTCACGGCACGCATAACTGCGATAAACCACCTCAATTACTGGGAACGCTTGAAGTTCCTAAACCTGTGCTCCCTAGAATGCAGGAGGGAGAGATACATTATTATATACACTTGGAAAATTCTCGAGGGATTAGTATCAAACTTGCACACGAGAGTCACTCCCTACGAAAGCAAAAGACTCGGCAGACGATGTAACATCCCCACAATGAAAAGCAGGGGTGCCACTAGCACGTTGAGAGACAACACAATAAGTGTCAGGGGCCCAACACTGTTCAACTGCCTCACATCATACATCATGGGGATCACCAACAAACCCCTGGCTGTCTTCAAGTAGGCACTGGACAGGCACCTAAAGTGTGTACCTGACCAGCCAGGCTGTGGTTCATACGTTGGACTGTGTGCGGCCAGCAGTAACACCCTGGTTGATCAGGCTCTGATCCAACATGAAGCCTGGTCACAGACCGGGCCGCAGGGGCGTTGACCCCTGGAATTCACTCCAGGTATACTCCAGGTATAGGACTTAAACTAGTCTTCGGAACCTTTGCTGATAGCTTGACGTTTCTTACATAATACATTGTGGTTGACAGTGTCGAAGGCCTTTTCCGACTTTAAGGTTATCATTCCTATGAGGTTCCCTATCGAAATTTCAGTTCTCATGTAATCCATCAGATTAATTAGGGAGGTGTCGGTTGAGTAAGATCTCCTAAAGCTTCATTGGTAACTATGGAGAATGTTCTTGTCATTAAGATACTTATCTACTTGACAGTACACCACTCTATCTAGAATTTTGGATATCACACTGAGTATACTAATAGGCCTATAGTTGCTAACATCAGACCTACTATTTTTCTTGAAAGTAGGAGTAACTCTGGCCTCTTTGAACCCCTCCGGTACGGTATTAGTGGTGATGGACAAATTTATTATGTGAGCAATGGGGATTGGCAATTCAGTGGCACCATCTCTATGAACTTTGCCGGGATGTTATCTGGGCCGCTGTTCTTAGCTAGGTTTAACCTGCTTAGTTCTTTTTGCACGAAGTCAAGAGATACACTTATTAGTTGACAACTGTTTGGAGTTACCCCTTTATACGTGGATGGAAGGGGGAGGGGTATATAATGAAAGGTGGATGGAGGGGAGGAGAGAGGATTATGGAGAGGAAGGAGAGACGTGAATGTAGGGGAGCAGAGGGGGTGGAGGGAGAGAGGAGAATGGAGAGGGATGGAGGGGAGAGGGGTGGACATAGGGAGAGGAGAGAGGGGGATGGAGTGGAGAGAGAGGGATGGGGAAGGAGAGTTGTGGGTTACATTTACTATGTAAATCATTCACCATCCCCCACACTTTCCTCACCAAATCTTAAGTATATTACCTTTATACATAACTTTTATTTACTTTTAACATATATTACAGAATCTCTTAAAAAACTCATGACAGAATAATAGCTCGATTACTAGCGCACTCAGCTCACACTCTGAGGTCCGGAGATCGAATTTCCTCCAGTACGACTGGAAAACATTAGGGACGTGTTTCCTTAAAACACCTGCTGTCCCTGTCCCTGTTCACCCATGAGTTTAAAATGGGTATACCTGGTTATTAGTCGACTAGTGTGAGTCGCATCCTGGGACAAAACTGACTTATTTTGCGGGAAATGCTCAGCATAACAAGGGGCTTTCTATATAGTAGTATGTCATTGATGTCAGCTAGGCCTGTATACCTTGTACATGTACTTGTTGGCCTCTCCCTCCTTTCTGCTTGCCTGCCTCTCCCTCCTTTCTGCTTGCCTGCCTCTCCCTCCTTTCTGCTTGCCTGCCTCTAATTCCCTGCCTCCTTCTCCTTCCCTGCCTACTTTTATTTCCCATCTGCCTGCCTACTTCTCTTTTCCTGTCTGCTTGCCTTCTTTTTTTCTCCCTTTCTCTCTCTCTTTCTCTCCAAGGATACTGGAAAAGGAAAAAAGAAAATTCTGTTGTAAAAATAAATGCTAAAGGGAGTAAAAATAAGTAGAAAGATAACTGGAGGAAGAGGAGTGAGGACTGCCATAATCATGTATATATTTATTCTGCAATTGACTGCAGTACAGCAGGGGATCAATCATGGAGGCTGCAAAAGGTGACTGGAGTAATGACATCCTGGACAGTGAAAGACCACAGTCGCCATCCTGACAACAGTGACCATGTCACTATCGCTGCAAAGCATGGCAACACCGCACTTCCATACAAACAAAACAGTGGCGCACTGCACTAATTGTGGCAATTCTATGCGGTGACATTCAAGGTAATCCAAGTCTACAAACTAATGCACAGGTGCAAATAGAGACGAAAAAGGTGCCCTTGTGTGCACTGTGGCAAAGGTGTTGGCAGCCGCAGTCAGGCGATTACCGGTAATTTGTGAGGGAATGGGACCACGTGCGGTATACATACAGAATAAGTAATAATAATAATAATAATAATAATATCTTTATTTACTACAAGTACATGTACATGGTATACAGGCCTAGCTGACATCAGTGACATACTACTACATAGAAAGTCTCTTGTTATGCTGAGCATTTCGGGCAGATTAGGTCAGTGTCCCAGGATGCGACTCACACCAGTCGACTAACACCCAGGTACCCATTTTACTGATGGGGAACATAGACAACAGGTGTAAAGAAACATGCCCAATGTTTCTACCCTGGCTGGGAATCGAACCCAGGCCCTCGCCGTGTGAAGCGAGAGCTTTAGCCACCAGGCCACCAGATAAATAAGATGAACTAGTATCCAGGAGTGATAACTTTAACTCTGTAATGCATGCTTAGGACAACGTGAGCCCGCAGAGTCAATGACAGACTCAGGGAGCACAAAAATAGTGTTAGGCTTGCCGACACTAATAATGCTCTTTTCTGTCATGTCAGAGATCACAGTCATCCTATTGATTGGTCTTCTGCTAAAACTGTCTACCCTACGTCTAACTTTCACAGTCGACGTTTGGTTGAATCCTCCCTTATACACAATTTTCCCTGTATGAATCTTAGCCCTGGCTTTGTCTCTGTAGATGCTTTCCTCTCCCATTACATTTTTAAATGCTCCAAACTTCAGAACATCCGTGACTTAACCTGATTCCTTCCCCTTCTATCTCTTCCTCCTTCTCCTTTCTCCTCTGGGTTTTCTTTCTTTTCTTTTGCCTTGTATTTGTCCTTTATTTTATTTTAATTTTTCCCCCCACTGTGTTCTTGTTCTTACCCTATGCGGGCCGCCAGCTTCATTGCAGTGCTCCTTTCCTAGATTATGACTGACTCCATTACTACTACTACCACTACCACTATCACTACTACCTCCATTACCCCTCCACCACTTTCTTGTGCTCTCCCCTGTCTGCCTGCCTATAAATACCCCTTCCACCTGTCCTTCGTGTTAGTGTGACTTTGTAAATGGTCCAAGTCGGACCGAAACGTCGTTCAGTTCAGACTCTCAGGTAAGGACCCACTAGGGGCGAGGGGGAAGTGGGGACAGACGAAGAATAGCCGGTGAGAGGAAGAGCTGAAGGAAAAGAGAAAGAGTCAGGACTAAACCCAACAGTCTAACTACTGATGAAACGTCGTCGTAAGCTCCTCTCTTTTTATATGTGCGGGTTGTGTGTGTATTATGATTGACGATTTTGGCATCATAAGAGAGTGGACGGGACTTATCCGTAGACTTCCAGCCAATCAGGAACCATCTGGGAACATTCCCGCTCTAGGGACTCTCGGGAGTCAGGAGAAAATTCTTCATTATTACGCTAATATAATCTCTACAGCTTATTTAGCTATCAGAAGTGATCTAATATGACATAATAAGCATTATAAATGAAATATAGACATGGTATATACTCTAGAATTAATAAAATAGGTCATAATATGGCGCGTATATAGTACTATGTAGTACCTGGAATATTGGATATAAAATTATTTCCCTTCCATCCCGTATCGTCCTCTATGACTTTGAATAAGAGAAAACGGAGTTTTGGAGAGGCTAACTACACTAGATAACCAGTTTCATAATGAAAATGCCGAAAGTTTGTTTGATATCTTTATTATGCACCCCATACCCATCCTGTGGGCGGTAGTCAAAAGATTACAGAGGTACATAATGGGTCCAGGGACTGGACCTCAAAGTTTGATGGCTGAGCAAGTTACAAAGGTAATGAACTCAGATGGTCACAATCATGACAAGTTACAAAGGTATTTGCAGATTACAGAGGTATATATAGGGTCCAGAGACTGGGCCCCAAAGTTTTGATAGCTGAACAAGGTACAATGGTAATTAATTCACTAGTTACAAGGTAATGAATCATGTAAGTAAATTTACTTACGTCTGTACATGGTTGCACTCATGAACAAATTATAAAGCAATGAGCAATCTATTAGTCTACACCCAGCCACAACTGTAATGAGTTATTGGTGCAAATTTTAATTGTTGGGTCACACACACACACATATACATATACACATACACACGCATACATGTATATACATACACACATACACATACACACATGTACATACACACACACACACACACACGTGTCAATGCTTTATTTACAGGGAGCAAAGTCAGGGTATTTTTCCAGAATGGTCTGTAATATACCACTGTGGATAAAATACTTTGACATATCTTGAACATTTCTGAATGAGTAGTCTCTGAATTCATTAATTTTATCGCACTCCAGTACATAATGACGCAGGGTGTGACAATAATCCAACTGGCAAAGTTTACATCTTGTTTGGTCTACATCTGGTGGTGGTGATTTAACCTGCCAAAGATACTTGTAACCCAGCCGGAGGCGGGCGGTAGTGACATCCAAGAGTCTGCTTATTTTGTTGGATGCACCATAGACATGTGGCTCCTCCTGCATGATAGAATGATGATAGATGGACTGACTGGTGTCAAACTCCCTGAGTCTTAAGTCAATAAAATTCAGTTGAAGTTCTTTTCGTATCCTCCAGACAGAACTATTTGCCATACTCCTTGCACTCAAATGCGTCCATGTATCTAAGGTTAACTCTCTAATTGTAACTGATTCTCTGTCATCCATAAATGCTCTCAACTCATCAAGTATAACTTGTAGCATGCTCGTGTCAGAAGCCAGACACAGGTATGGTAGGATTGTGGATAGTAGAGTCAGAGTGCACATGCTGTGGATTCCATCTCACATTGGTCTTCAGATGCATGATAGAACTGATAAATTGGCTAAGTTTTATGCTTTCAAAGAGGGGATAGATTACAATCTTGGCTTGTCAGTTAGCAGTTTGAGAACAATAAAAAATGCCGAAAGAAACGTGATTTTCGCGATTTTTTTTTTTTCGAGTCGGCGAGCCGGCCCGAGTTCCAGGCCTATAACTCGGAAGTAAGTTATTGACTTATTTAATGAACCTCTGCCTTTATTATTGAATTAAATGAAATAATTCATTAACAAAACTCATAAATCAGTTTGCCACGATATAGTATTACGATTGTGTTATGAGTACCAAGTCGCAAAACCACCTTACCTAGTGCCACTAATTTAGTTGTTCGTGCCAAATGTAATTTTCAGTAAATATTTTTTTTTTTTTTTCATTTGTTATTTGGACGATCTTATTGAAACTTGCAGAAAACAAGAAGAGTGAACACTTCTTCTCGTACAACACAAAGTGGAAGAAATCGGACGAGAGGGGAAAAAAAAAGGTCGAAATTGGTCATGCCTTCCCTTAAGCTGCAGTTATATTTAGGCATCCTGAATCCTGGCTAGATGTTACGGTTACTGACGACCAAGTTAAAATAAAAAGTTATAAAATAAAACGCTTGTACAGAAACAGAGAAGGCGATGGAGTACGTGCTCATGTAAGAAATGACTTAGCTCACAACACAAGACCCGATTTGTATGACAATAAACTGGAGATTCTAAAATGATAAGATAAGATTTTTAACCCCGAAGGGTTAGCCACCCAGGATAACCCAAGAAAGTCAGTGCGTCATCGAGGACTGTCTGTCTTATTTCCATTGGGGTCCTCAATCTTATCCCCCAGTCGATTAACACCCAGGTACCTATTTGCTGCTAGGTGAACATGACAACAGGTGTAAGGAAACAAGTAGAAATGTTTCCACCCGCCGGGAATCGAACCCGGGCCCTCCATGTGTGAAGCGAGAGCTTTAGCCACTAGGCCACCGGGACACCATTCTATGGCTCAAGGTGTTGCTCCCCAAGACTAAACCCATCCTAGTAGGACCTAGTTATCGCCCTCCCACCCATGATTAGTTCCTGGAAAACTTTTCAAGAGTCTTGCCCAGAATTGAGCACAATTGTGAGAAAATAATACTGGGAAACTTCAATATATCTTATCAACAGCAAAATAATGGGCAATATATCAGGTAGAAGCAAATCCTAGAATTAAATAGTTACACTCAATTAATTAGCACACCAACCTGAATCACTCGATTCTCAGCCACCATACTGACCACATACTTTGTAATTGCTCGGATAACATTACTCAGTCAGGACCACAGGTTTTAGTGATCATTTCATCGCTTATTGCACCACTGGTAAATAGGCTACACGACTGTGACTGGACTATGATAACAAGTTACACAGATGTAAACAATACTGTGAAAATTTCAGAATCATGTTCACTGCTATCTCTGATGATATTGTACCAGTTAAAGAGGTTATGATTAAACAAAGAACTGAACCTTGGATAGCTGGTGAGATATTACATCATATCAAATTCAATATTAGTTGCTAAAAATTATTTAGGGTAAACAGGCAGGATGTTGCAGTGCCAAATGAACAAAGTGCATAAGCTTATAAAAGGAGCAATGACAAGGCACTATTGCTTAAAAATCAAAGAATATAAGAACAATCCCAGAAAGATCTGACAACAACTAAAAGACCTGAGGTATAGCCATAAACCCATAGATCTAACATAGTGCTAAATATCGATACCGAGGTATGCCATGAAACAACTAAAGTGACAGAGTGTTTCATTCTACACAACTGTTGCATCAACACTAATAAGGAAAACCATATTTTCATCACAAAATTGCAACAACATACCAGCGCAGGGTAAACACTGTTTGTGTTGAACTGACAAAAGGGACTGTGAACCCAACGACTGCAGCAGTGGTCTTGCCTACAATTCAGACACATATGTTATTGACAACGAGGACATATACGGGATTGCACTCAATGGAAGTACCAGAATATTCGTCAAGCTGTCCTCCACCGGCGTTTATGAGAGGTTGGTGGACAAGTTTGAAGATGTATGTACCCCAATCAACGCTACATTGGAGGTAAAGCTGAAGAACGTATCAAAGCATTATACATGGGTTAAATTACGAAATTTACTTTTTGAAGCTGACGAACACGATGTGAGAAATACGTTTAAGGAATACGGTGTCATACACATTGGTTCGATGGGATGGACCCTACGAATGGGTCCCAGAGGGATCCTTCAACCTCAAGATGACCCTGAGGAGAGCGATACTGTTGTACGTGGTTATGGAGGAATTTTGGACCCAGGTTTATGTGACCAATGCGGGTCAGCGAAGAACGTGTCGACTACGTGGGTCATACAGACATATAGCTGTAGAGTGTGAGAGAAGACAGGGACAATCGTATGGTTCAAGAAATGTGGTGGTGGAGCAGGTGGTGGAGCCTAGTGCAAGGGCGGAAGATTTAGTGGCGCCAACAGGCAGGTGGAGTGACATAGTGCAAGCCACTGAGGAAAAGTGTCAAACGTTGCCCCCTGTGTCACAGGAGGTAGAGGTGGGGGAAACTGTGGTAAGGAAGAGTATTGTGGAGTTGGATATAGTGGATGAAATACCAGAGGTATTAGGGGACTTTTGGACAGTCCCATTGATGAAGCGGTGCTGGAAGCTAGTGAAGCTGTTTAGAAATTAATGGAAGATGTGGGGGAGGTGTTGGGGAGGAAGTGAGGAAGAGTTGTATGGAAACTCTGAACATGCAGGTTACTGTGCACAAAGAGGATATGGTGTCAGATATGGAAATTGGTGCTGAATCGCAGAAGCGATCCATGGGTTGTATTGAAGATGATGTCCTCACGCCTGGCCAGAGGTCTGGTAAAAAGGCATGGGTGAAGGTAGCACAAAGAGGGGGGAAAGGGAGCTGATGGGGCAAAGAGTATGCAGAACAATGGTAAAATGATGGGAGCAGTGAAACCCCCAATGCTAAAGGTGTGTAAGTCTAAGGGTAAGCCACCTCTATCCTATTCAAGTGTGTCACATTTAACGTGAATGGCATGAAAGCCGAAGTAAAGAGGAAATGGGTTCAGATCACTTTGAAAAGATACGCGGTGGATATTGACTTCTTACAGGAGCACAATTTTAAGTATGGTAGGGATTTGTTGTTGCAAGGATACAGAGTGTATGCAGGGTGGTGGTAGTCGTGAGAGAGACCAGTCCCTTTCAGTTACTAACTTGAGAGGAGGGAGGTTGGGGACAGATTGTGAGGGTCGATGGAGTGTGGGGGGAGGTGAGAGTCACTTTCATGGGAGTGTATATGCCAGCTGTTAGGAACAAAAAGATAAAAGAAGAATTCATGAGGGAGCAGTTAGTTTATTATATGGGGGGATTGGCTGAGGTAACAATCGTAGGAATTGTGTTATAAGGGAAAAAGGATGTTGAGCCTCGTGAAGTGGGGTGTGTATTGGGTCTTTTGAGGGATGTGTTGGGAGGCGTGGGGGTGAGGGATGTGGTGGGAGCAGAGTGGAGTGTGGATCATACAGGGTTTATGTGTCAGAGGTGGTATCGGTGGGGGTGATCAGGTATATAGACGTGGGATTTTCAGATCATAGAGGTGTGCTGGTGGATGTGGAATGGGAGGGTATGGTGAAATGGCACCTGGGGTTTTGGAAACTTAATGTGCGATTTCTTGGAGGAGAAGGGGAAAGGGACATTTTCAAGGAAGGGTGGGAAAATGTATGGACAAAAGGGAAGATGGAAAAGGATGTAGTACAGTGGTGGGAACAGTGTGCCAAACCAGGCATCAGGGGTTTCTACAAAGCAAAGGGTAAAGAGGATCGGCAATGGAAATTTGGGTTACAAAAATATTTGGAGGGACAGCTAGAGCTACGTTATGAGGGAGGAAGAAGTACACAGGTGGGAGAAGTGAGGGATATCAAAGAGAGATTACGGGAGTTACAAAATGAGAGGTTCAATGCGATACAGGTGGGGGCGGGTATGGATGACGTCTTGTGGGGCGATAAGCCATCATATATTGTTTTGAGGGCATTTAAAATGAGGAGGAAAGGTATGACGATTCTAAGGTTAGAAGTGGAGGAGGACGGGCAAAGGTATGTGAGGGGGCAGAGGATGAAAACCACTGAGGCAATGAGTCTGTACTTAGCAAAGCGTTTTGAGAAATATTTGACAAGGGATGTGAGAGGGAGTAGGGAGAGGGAAAGAATAGTGGGGGGGATACAACAAGTCTTGGGAGAGAAGGATAGGAGTAGTATGGAAGGGGGAATAAGGGAAGAAGAAGTATGGATGGCAGTGAAAAGTATGAGTTTGAGGAAATCACAGGGTCTAGATGGAATACCGAATGATTTCTATATGGTGCATTGGAGTGTGATGAGAGAGTGCTTGGTACGTTTATTCAATTGTATGAAAGAGAATGGGGTTCTAGGAATAACGCAGCGAACGGGGGGGTTGTAGTATTAGTCAAAAAGAGGGATGAGGAGTGACTATTAGTGATTATAGGGGTCTGTCCATGCTGTGTGCAGACTATAAGATATTTGCGAAAATATTATGGAATAGAATGGAGAGGGTGTTAGGAAGGGTGACTGAGGTAGGGCAATATGGAATACCTGGCAGGTGTATGAATCAAGGACAAGCTAGGATAAGGGATTTCAACGAGAGTAGCAGAGGGAGGGGTGTATTAGCTTTAGACTGACAAGCAGCGTATGATAGTGTTGATAGGGAAATGTTGTGGATGATAATGAAGAAGCAAGGGTTTAGCGATGAGATAGTTGAATGGGCGAAGCTGATGTACAAGGATGCGAGTGTACGGGTACAAGTTAACGGTTTGGTGAGTAGGGAAGTGCAAATGGGGAAGGGTCTGTGACAAGGGGCATCCCTGCGTGTCTGCAGAACCCTCTATATAGTGTGATAAAGGTAGGGGTATGGGAGGGGCCAGAGGGTATTGGGGAAGAGGGTGGGATAGTAGGATACGTGGATGACACTACTGTGTTGATAAGGAGTGAGGAAGGGCTGTGCTGTGTGGGTAGGATTATATAAGTTTTTGGAAAGGCAACGGGGATGGCCATTAATATGGCAAAGTCTAAGCTGATGGAGGTGGGATCTTGGGTGGGGGGTGGCATGGGAATGAGGTGTGGATGGCCGGTTGTCAAGAGGGTCAAGATTTGTGGAGTGTTTTTTATGAATGATGTCAGTGAGGCATGGAGAGTGAATGCTGAAGAGATTGTAAATGGGGCATTATGAAGGATGGGAGGGTGGAGGACAGGGGAACTAACCCTTCAGCAGCATGTAGTTGTGGTCAATGCATTAGTCTATAACAAGTTATGGCACATGGCTGTTGTGTTTCCTGTGTTGAGTGAGGATGTGATTGAATTGGAGAGGAAGGTTCTAAGGTATGTGTGGGGTTTTGGGAAACATTAGATACAGAAAGAAGTTGTCATGAAAAGGAGGGGGGCAGGGGGACTGGGGCTTATAAATATACAGAGTCAGCTTAGGGGCTTGTATGTAAAGTATTGCTACCTCAGGAAGGGGGGAATGGGGAAGATGGGTGGAAAGGGTTATGAATGAATTGAAAAGGTGGTGGGGGGGAAAGGAGCTTCTGCAGTGTAGCGATATGCTGAGAGGTATATTGGCAGTGAAAGACCCTCGGGGTAAACAAGGATGCTGGGGAAGGTAGGGGAGGGTGTGGACGTGGTGGCAGGGGAGGTAGTGTTTCCAGTTTATAACTGGAAAGAAATATATGATGGGTTGAGACGTTTGAGGTTGAAGTCAAGGGCGCGTTATTTAGTCTATAGGTTTTTACATGGGGTAGTCATGTCCAAAGCTGTGTTATATAGAATGGGGCTGGCAGTGACGCCCAGTTGCGATAGGTGTGGGGAGGAGGATACTGCTTACCATGCAGTATACTTCTGTGAATGTTTGGAGAATTTAAGGACATGGTTGGGAGGGGTAATCTGTTTGATGGGGGGGTGGAATCAACACTTTGAGGGTGCTGTGGTAGAATACGTAACTGTAGCTTGGAATTTGAGGGAGGAACATGGGGGTGTCCGTTTGAAGGCTATGGCGGCTAATATGTATAGAACAAAATGTAGGAACAGGGTTTTGTATGGTGAAAGATGGGATAGGTTTTTTCAGGAGAGTTATAGAAGTTTGACGGTGGAAGGGGGCAGTATCACCTGTTTCTACGCGTGAGCGAAAAAAATATAAAAAAAATTATGAAAATTGAGTTAATCATATAGAAAAATTACTTAACTCATTGGCAACACAATGGTACAAGAATCAGTGTAATACGACGTTTCTACAAGGCATTATAGTCATTTATATCATGTATGGTGACGGCGATGTGCACAGGCGAGTATATTTTTAGGAATTTTTTCCATTTTTTTTCTTTGCTGTTTCTTCTATTATTCATTCTAATGGTATAATTGACGATTTGGCATCATTGAGAGTGGGCGGAATTTATACGTACACTACCAGCCAATCAGGAACGGTCTGGGAATATTAGCTGACGTCGGCAGGATTCCCACTCTGAGAGAGGCACCAGAAATTATTTCATTATTATGCTAATATCAATTCTACGGCTTATTTATCTATCACAATTGATCTAATAAGACATAATAAACACTATAAATAATATATATGCTCCAGCATGAATAAAATGAGCCCTAATATGGCGAGTCTCTATCAGGGATATAGGTATAAAATTGATTCCCCTTTTTTCCTTAACGTATTCTTTGGCCTGTGAGTAAGAGAAAACGGAGTTTTAGAGAGGCTAACTACACTAAAGCATTAGTTTTATAATGAAAACATTGAAACAACTGATTTTCTCGAAAAAAAAAAAATTCCTAGGCGGGTGGCCGGCGCCTTTCCAGGCGAATATCTCGGAAGTAAGTTATTGACTTATTTTACTTAAACAAGCCTTTACTATTTGATTAAATGAAATAATATGATTGTTCTTATTTTTTAATGATGCACTTTTGGAAATATTCCAAATATTTTGGGATTTATGTTGGAGTAAAGGGCAGATATTTTTTCAACATTCAAACAACTTACATACTTTATTTTTTTGTGGAATAAAAATAAGATATTTACAGGAAAGTGCACCAAAGTAAAATCGTATTAGTATTGTTCTTTCGGTACCAAGTCCCCAAACAACCTTATGTAGTGACATATAGGATCGGGTTCCTGTCAAACATCCTGCACATGACATTTTCAGTAAATATTTTTTTTTTCAGTTGTTGTTTGGACTATCTTATTGAATAATTTATACAATAAACAGAGTGAACACTTCCTTGTGTAAAAAAAAAAATGTAAGAAATTAGACGAAAAAAAAAATTGTCTGTTGATACTGCCCCTTTAAGGGTAGGGAGAGGGAAAAGGGGAGAGGGGGAAGGGGAGAAAGAGGTAGCTGAGAAGAGACTGGTCTCGGTAAGGGGGTTGAGTAATTTGTGTGGTGTGTTGGAGAAGTGTGTGGAAGGACATTTTTTTTTTTTCCTCCTCCCTAGTATAGAGAATAAATGGGAGAGTGGGTGGGAGGTGGGAGGGATGATGGAGAACTTACCTGTTTGCCCTAGTTTTGAGGGCAGCAGGAGCTGACTTGTGACACAAGTGGTTGGGGTTTTGATCGAATGAGTGTGATTACGGACACAAGACTAAGAAAGGGGGGAGGGGGGAGGTTCTTTGAGATTTTCGGTGAAATATAGAGGTGACTTACCTGCGACAAGTGAACCTTTTTGTGTTTTTCGGTTTTTGCAGGTCACCTGATGCTGGAGGAATCATACTTGCACTGACGAGATGTTATTACTTGAACAGGCCTTAAGGTGTGTAAGGATTATGTCGAGTTAGTATGGCATACCTCTTTGTTAAACATAAGGTTTAAATGTGTTTAAGGGCATCCATTCCATGATGATACATGATAATACATGTTTAACTGCATAATTGTGAAGGCTTGTTATTGGCCTATCTCTAAATGTTTTTACGGTTATCTTTCATGAGTGTTAAGGCACTTTCTTCGTATTGCTTTGTAAGTGGAGAAATAAATTTTTTTTAGGAGATCTTTGTTAGTTATAAGTTTGGAGGTCAAAGGCGGGAAATATCTTCGAATAAAATGTACATACTAGGAAGTATGTGTACGATATATAGGCTCTGTACTATACATGGTATATATGAGGGTTACCTGTTATGGTGATTTTATGTGTAATGTTTTTGTCTTATTATTGTTAAAAAACACCTTTTTTTCTACTTGTTATATGTACGAAAAGCCTTATTTTGTACTTAAGTATGATAAAGTCGTTTATATTGAGTTCTACGTGGTTTAGTGAAAATCAGTCAGGTCATAAATCTGTCACTTCAAAGGGAAAGGAAGAAACGGTCGTTTTGACAATGTATTTACAAAGTATGCGCCTTGTATAGTGTAAAGGTGATCACACTGACACTGTCTTATAATTATAGCACTATTTATGGGGTTTGTGTGGATTTCATTATGTAAATAAGTTGTAATTGGTGGACTATATGTATTGCAAGGAGTACTATTATAGTGTGTCATGGGGTTTTAGGGGATTTCTTAGTGTGGACAGCATTTGTTGGATAACATCAATGTACATAAAGGGTCTTGGGTACAAATTCCAGAAAGGGGTTCTGTATATAGTGGAGAAGGATTTGTTGGATGGATTAATATGGATTTTTGTGAAAGTCCTTAATATATTAATTTATTGTGTGTCATGTTTTTAAATAAAATATAAAAAAAAAATAAGGAAAACTGCCAGTTGCAGCGATATGGGTTATATTAGGTAATTTACATATGTTAAACTATGTATGATAATAATTGTACTTAAGTGTACTTGTAGCTAAATAAAGTTACTTACACCTTACTTACTCCATTCCTGCTCCTCCCTCCTTCCCTCCCTGCCTCTTCCTCCCACATTCCTGCTCCTCCCTCCTTCCCTCCCTGCCTCTTCCTCCCACATTCCTCCCACCATTTACGAAGTTTTCATAATTATTTTGTTTCTGGATATTAATTAATCATGGCACAATAAGGAATACTGGTAATACTGAAAGTGTAAAGTAGAATACGTTTGAAAGTCTTAGTAAATTTAAAAGAAAAAGCAGAAAAACTGAATGGTAAAGTTATAATAGTCCCTGATATTGTATTAACTATGACCATTTTCTCTGGAAGGAACGACCTTCAAATTTTCTATGGAAACAATGAAAGGTAATTGTGGGAAACACAATCTTCTCTCAAGCAATTAAGTTTATTCAGGTGCAGGTTCGCAAAAATACAGTTACATATATTATCATGCATAGCAGCATATGTGTAGATTACCTAGGATAACCTAAAAAAAAGTCAGGCCGAGTGACTTATCTCACTTGGGGTCCTTAAGTAATTTTCCTAGTGCCTCTCAACCAAACTAAAAGAGGTGCCAGAAAATCAAATTGCCAGAAAAACAGCGTTGTACCTGTCTTATAATCACATTCAATGATATGTAGTTTATATGGTGGCCTCGTTCACTCTTTAGTGTCATTATACAAAAACAAAAACAATAAGTAGATGTACCTGAACATTCATTATGACCGGGAGTGGATTAAACAGAAATTTATTTGAAGTTATTAGTAATTTTTTTCTTATGAAAACTTACGGAATTACACTACAGATGTCCCGTAGCTCGATCGGTAGCGCACTCAGCTCACACACTGAGGTCCGGAGTTCGACTCTCCGGTACGGCTGGAAAACATTAGGGACGTGTTTCCATAAAACACCTGCTGTCCATGTTCACCCATCAGTATAAAATTGGTACCTGAGTGTTAGTCGACTGGTGTGGGTCGCATCCTGGGACAAAACTGACCTAATTTACTAAGCATAACAAGCGGCTTTCTGTATAGTAGTATGTCATTGATGTCAGCTAGGCCTATATACCTTGTACTTGTAGAAATAAAGATATAATATTTAAGCCAATTCCATTGCTCAATTAAATAAAATTCCTTACTAGTTTGCTAGTATGTCTTTCATTCCATTGAGTGCATTACTAGAAGTCGGTAAGATAAGATTTTCTTCGGATTTTTAACCCTGGAGGGTTAGCCACCCAGGATAACCCAAGAATGTCAGTGCGTCATCAAGGACTGTCTGTCTTATTTCCATTGGTGTCCTTAATCTTGTCCACCAGGATGCGACCCACACCAGTCGACTAACACCCCAGGTACCTATTTGCTGCTAGGTGAACATGACAACAGGTGTAAGGAAACACGTCGAAATGTTTCCACCCGCCGGGAATCGAACCCGGGCCCTCCGTGTATGAAGCGAGAGCTCTAGCCAATTGTTGTGTGGGTCCTTGGGAGATTAATAAGTTACGTAGAGAAACACACTGGTGGATTGTGACAGTGTATATTGAGTAAGTGAGGAAGGAGAGCCCAGCCGTACCTGTTAGTCTTGACTATGCCTACCATCAACTAAGAGCGAAGTCCAAAGCAAAGTCCACTAAATCAACCTCTGTTTTTTCATTAATCATGTCCACAAGTCTCTCCTACATAACATTTGTCCTCCACTTCAAAACCATCATAACACAAAATCTAAGATTTATCCTGTTTCTCTGATAAAATATAAACAAGAATGATTAGCAATGATTTAGGTAGTCCCAATAATTGAAGCAAACCTATCTTAGATATACCTTTAATGAGTTAGAGAGATTTTCTACTCCCAGAGCTCGGCCTTGTGCTAGGCTCATCTGATGCTTGTCTGGTCAACCTGACTGTTGCTGCTGGTGGCCAGCTGACCCACATATCCGTCACAGCCTGGTTGATTTGGCACATACCTGGAGTAAACCTGGAGGGTGTTCCTAGGGTTAATTCCCTTGCAGCCCTGTCCATGACCAGGCCTCACAGTGGATCAGGGCCTGATCAACCAGACTGTTGCTGCTGGCTACACGTAAACTGACGTACGAACCACTGCCCGGCTGGTCAGGTACTAACTTTAGGTGTCTGTCCAACTCCATCTTGAAGTCAGCCAGGGATCTATTGGCAATCACCCTTATGTATGCTGGGAGGTAGTTGAACAGTCATGGGCCCCTGACACTTATTGTGTTGTCTCTCAGTTTACTCATGGCAACCCTTGCTTTTCAATGGGGGATGCTGCACTACCTGCCGAGTCTTTTGCTTTCATCTGGAGTTTACCTGGAGAGGGTTTCGGGGGTCAACGCCCCCGCGGCTCGGTCTAAGACCAGGCCTCATGGTGGATCAGGGTCTGATCAACCAGGCTGTTACTGCTGGCAGCATGCAAACTGACGTACAAATCACAGCCAGGTTGGTCAGGTACTGACTTTAGGTGCCTGTCCAGTGCCTTCTTGAAAACAGCCAGGGGTCTATTGATAATCCCCCTTATGTATACTGGGAGGCTGTTGAACAGTCTTGGGCCCCGGACACTTATTATGTTGTATCTCAATGTACTCGTGGCGCCCCTGCTTTTCATTGGGGGAATGTTGCATATCCTGCCGAGTCTTTTGCTTTCATGGGGAGTGATTTTCGTGTGCAGGTTTTGTACCAATCCCTCCAGGAGCTTCCAAGTGTATATTATTATGTATCTCTGTCGCTTGCGTTCCAGGGAATACAGATCAAGGACTTTCAACTGTTCCCAGTAATTTAGGTGTCTTATCGTACTTACGTGTGCCGTGAAAGTTCTTTGTACACTCTCCAGGTCGACAATGTCGCCAGCCTTTAAGTGGTCAGTTACTGTACAGCAGTTTGCAATGGGGCGATGTTGCACTACCTGCCGAGTCTTTTGCTTTCACAGAGAGTGATTTCTGTATGCAGATTTGGGAAATATATATTTGAAATACGAAGGGAGGCACTGGTCAATGAAATTGCAAATATCGAACTTAAGCTGAAGGAATCTTACAGGAGACGAATCACAGGAAGAACTAAAAGCAAAACTAAATACTTTTTCTCTTATGCCTAATCTAAGTGAAAAACAACGTCCAGTATTGGGCCCTTGCTTAGGCGGGATGGGACATACACAGATGACAGTGAGATATTAAAGTCCTAATACAACTCAGTGTTCAGCGAGCCGCTGCCCAGACTAAGGGTCGACAATCCAAATGAATTCTTTATGAACGAAACCCAAAATTTGGTCATCTCAGAAATCTCGGATATTATCCTAACTCCACAAGACTTTGAAAAGACAATAAATGACATGCCCATGCACTGTGCCCCAGGCCCAGACTCATGGAACTCCGTGTTTATCAAGAATTGCAAGAAGCGTGCCTTCAGCATTCTATGGAAAGGAAGCATGAACACAGGGGTCATCCCACACACACTAAAAACAAGAGACATAACCCAACTTCACAAAGGTGGCAGTAAAGCAGTTGCAAAGAACTACAGACCGATAGCACTAACATCCCATATCTTAAAAATCTTTGAGAGGGTTCTAAGAAGCAAGCAAGATCGTCAACCACCTAGATACCCATCAATTACACAACCCAGGGCAATACGGGTTTAGAGCAGGTCGCTCCTGCCTGTCCCAACTACTGTACCACTATGATAAGGTACTGGATGCTGTTGAGGATAAACAAAATACTGATGTAGTATACATAGACTTTGCAAAAGCCTTTGACAAGTGTGACCATGGAGTAATAGCACACAAAATGCTCGATAAAGGAATAACAGGAAAAGTTGGTAGATGGATCTATAACTTCCTGACAAATAGAACACAAAGAGTAATAGTAAACAGAGTAAAGTCCGAGGCAGCTACGGTGAAAAGCTCTGTTCCACAAGGCACAGTACTCGCTCCCATTTTATTCCTCATCCTCATTTCTGACATAGACAGAGATGTAAGCCATAGCTCCGTGTCTTCCTATGCGGATGACACCCGGATTGCCATGGTAGTGACCTCCATTAAAGGCACCGCAAGACACCAAGCGGACATCAACCAAATCTTTAAATGGGCCACTCAAAATAATATGAAGTTCAACGAGGAGAAATTTCGACTACTCAGATATGGAAAACTTGAGGAAATTAAAAATGTATCAGGGTATACGACAAATTCTAATCATACAATACAGCGAAAAAGAAATGTGAATGACCTGGGAGTGATAATGTCAGAAGATCTCGTCTTCAAAGACCACTACAATGTATCTACCTCATCTGCTAGGAAAATGATAGGATGGATAATGAGAACTTACAAAACTAGGGACGCAAAGCCCATGATGATTCTCTTCAAATCGCTTGGTCTCTCTAGGCTGGAATACTGCTGTACACTATCAGGGGTAGGAAAGCATACATTCAACTTTTTTGTTTTTGGTCCAATTTCAATGAAAGTTGTATGATACTGTGATTTAACCAGCATTTGCGACCTACACTATTTTTTGTCATAAAACCCTCCCTCCTCTACAAAATTGGTAAGATATACAATGTTCTAGTCGACATCAGATGAAAGATAAAGAGCTAGATAATCTTTATTTCAAAGTTTTTTTGAGAGAAATGTCAATAAATTGCATTATAAAAAAAATTGAAATTTGTGTTTTTTTTAAGGACATTTTTGGGAGAAAAAAATTCAATAAAAACAAAACAGTAGAACATATCTCAAACAAACCCTGAGGTGTAATAGAACCATCATTCCTCAATAACATGCGAATCAATCATGACACTCCTATAAATACTCTTCTCAAAAACGGAAAAATTATGTCAATAACTTATTCCTGAGTTATTAATTTTTTTGTTTTCTGTAAAACTATGGTTATGGCGTGTCAAATCTGAGCGTGTTGCACAACTCCACCTTTGTTGACAGCCCTCAGGCTACTGAGCAGCAATCTCTCCCTGCTGTTCACTCTAGTCCTCACAGAAGTTATCATGTAAAGTATTTTGAATGAAACAATCATAAAAATTACATCTTTGGAAAAACATATTTAGAAATATGATAGCGAGAAGTTGATTGCATCAAAATGTTGCCAGAATTATGCACTATTTTTTGATAAGAAAACATTGTTTTCCATAAATTTTCAGGTTCAATTTTTTACCCTCATACACATTGTCCTTTCCCCCTTTCAAGGCTGGCGACATTGCAGAACTGATAAGGCACCTAAAATACTGGGAATAGTTGAAGGTCCTTGATCTGTATTCCTTGGAATGCAGGCGAGAGAGATACATGATAATATACACTTGGAAGCTCCTGGAGGGATTGGTACTAAACCTGCACACGAAAATCACTCCCTATGAAAGCAAAAGACTCGGCAGGAGATGCAACATTCCCCCAATGAAAAACAGGGGCGCCACGAGTACACTGAGAGACAACACAATAAGTGTCCGGGGCGCAAGACTGTTCAACTGCCTCCCAGCATACATAAAGGGGATTACCAATAGACCCCTGGCTGTCTTCAAGAAGGCACTGGATAGGCACCTAAATGACCAACAGGGCTGTGGTTCGTACGTCAGTTTGCAAGCTGCCAACAGTAACAGCCTGGTTGATCAGACCCTGATCCACCATGAGGCCTGGTCTCAGACCGAGCCGCTGGGGCGTTGACCCCCGAAACCCTCTCCAGTGGAAATGTGCTGAGGCCATAACACAGAGGTCAGTGATGTAAGCCACTCTCTGATATGGTCCTTAACTTGTTACATGATTTACTCAATTAAACATTTAAGTAGTTTTTTATTATTTTTTTAACACGCTGTAAATATATGATCATCGAAATGGTGGAAAAATAACCATTAATGCGAGAAAATTGTAAATCCTTAAAAAAATTTTTAGTTGATGGAAAAATTATGTAAGAGCTTAGCAAGACTAGCTTTTAGTCAATGGGAATTCTAGATTATTATAATGGCTTATCTCATGTTAGCTAAGATATTAATACATTCTTACATGACACGTCAGCTACGATTTCAATAGGGTAAAGGTCGTAGAACCTCCTTAATTTGTTATTAAAAGCGTTCTGTGATCAAACATCTACATCTTATTATTATAGGTGAGATACCATAACAGGTATCTGCAAAGATCAATGATGTATAACACCGCATTGAAGGGGTGGCGCCATGAACTGGAGAAAGGAAACTTGATCCAAGGAATTAGACTAATTCCGTCCTTTTTCGAATGGGAACAACCCCCATCTGAAAATTTTGAGGGGATATTTCCCTTTGTGACTCTTAGCTCCAAGGCAGGGTTTGTATTGGTAGCGACATATATGGAGTATACCTGGAGAGGGTTTCGGGGGTCAACGCCCCCGCGGGCCCGGTCTGAGACCAGGCCTCGTTGTGGCTCAGGGTCTGATGTGCTGACCGCACATAAACCGATGTAAGAACAACAACCCGTCTGATCAGGTACTGACTTTAGGTGCTTGTCCAGCGCCTTCTTGAAGACAGCCAGGGGTCTACAGGTAATCCCACTGACACTTGTGTTATTTCATAGTGTACACGTGGCGACCCTGCTTTTCACTGGGGGAATGTTGCATCTCCTGCCTAGCCTTTTGCTTTGGTAGGGAGTATTTTTGTGTTCAAGTTTGGTACTAATCCCTCTAGGATTTTCCAAGTGTATATTATCATGTATCTTTCACGCCTGCGATCCAGGGAATACAAATCAAGGGACTTCAAACGTTCCCAGAAATTTAGGTGCCTTATCGCACTTATGTGTGTCGTGAACGTTCTCTGCACACTCTCCAGGTCAGCAGTTTCGCCTGCCTTGAAGGTGGCAGTTAGTGTACAGCAGTGTTCCAGCCTTGAGAGATGCTAATGTAAAACAAAGTTAATTCCGCTATCACTCTCCTCCCTACTATCTTCTCTTACACTTTTCCTAAAAACGAACATTGCCACTTTGCCTATGATTAGCAGTTCCGCAAACAATCTTAGAGGCATTATCTGGTATCACGCCTTGTGATAATTAGCGCTCATTATATCCAGTAGCTGATGACAGCTGGCAGCTTCTTACCATCAAGTTGGCTACTACTCTAAATGCCAACCTCACAAACCCTCCTTGCTTTTTTTCTACACTTTCTAAGAGAGGGACACATTCTCCATCCGAGGGTACCTTAATAAATTTGTGGTCAAAAACACCGATATTAATCTGATGGTTGATGGCTGCAGATGGATTGCGTAAATTGAAAACACTTTACCTAAAGGAGCAATAATAATGCATCCTCATCCCACCGTATTGATGTTAGGCCTATATCGCCACTGTTCTAAAATAGTTTTTTTTTTTTTCATGTTGTCGCAGTTTTCATGGCTACCTCTCGTTCGTGGCTCCTGTTCACCTTTGTGCATGACCATCGTCAGTGCTCAAGATCAATAAAGTGTGTTTTACTTTTTGACGTTAAAGGTCCATTCAGCTCTTTCACTGTTTTATGTACTTTAATTGTGCAACTATATCACTTTGCTTTTCCTCATTTTACATCTTTCTGCACTTTGCTTCTTATACTCTACTATTCTAAAATTAATTTCCGAAGGTTATAACATCGGCTGGAGTTGGTGAAGCAACCTTGTAATCCTGCAACTTGGAGGCCTGGGCTAGTGGACGGCTTGAGGTGAGAATCGCTGTTTTAGGACACCCCGTGTTGAGTGGGCGTCTGCACTAAGCTCGGTGTCAACATGGCCACCCTTGGGGAAACTCAGCAACCAAAAGTACTCGTGTCGAGCAGTAGTGGGATCGCGCCTCTGAGTGGGCAGCTTGTGGCAGCCTCGACTTTGTATATAGGCGGACTTGTTCCTCTTAAATCAATTACTTCTTTATATTATTCGTTTATAAAAGTTTCTTAGCAGTAAGTAATTCCATAATGAAGAAAGGATTTATCTTGTTCCACCTACAGAAACCTAAACCTGAGTTACAAACAGTTAAAGGAATTGTTTCTAACATCCTAGACATTCATGCTATAACAGATAAACTGAACAAAATTATCCAAATATTGATATTATGTCTACACAAATATCATCATCATTATCAATTTTCCATTTCAAAGATAAACATTATTTTAGATCACTGAACAAATTTGGAGATCTTTCAAACTTTTTTTATGATTCAGTCATGTTCAATCATGTCACACTAGTGAAAGTTGGTCATACACAACTCTTGAGCATGACCTGATTCCACGAGGGGGTTCAACCCCATAGTTGATGCCTTCAACTGCTGCACCTCAAGTGACTCCAATGTAAGTGATCATCTTTCTGTCAGTGCTTCATATTCGTCAAGTCTAAAGGAGGAAATACCCTCATCTGGCCGAGAGTTCCACACTATTAAAAGAATATTTATATGGGAAGTACAATACTGGAACAAGCTTGGAAGACTCTGCAATTATTGTGGCTTTAAAATTAACTTCAAGAGGTAATATAACTTAAAAAATATATATTAAAAGACCTCTTTATCTAAGTTTATTGGTCCTTAGATTACAAATGTTTCCCAGGCATAGTGCAGCCCCTACGAATTTAACGCTTCCTCAAAATAATCATTACGCTTACTAGTAATTATGTCAATAAAATGCAAAACAAAATATTATTCTCTTTTACGGCATGATCATTCCAGCATCCATGGAAAAAATGTTTGCACAGTAAGTTGTTAACTGAAAGGTTGGTGACTCAACCCCTTCTGGGGGCGCTAGAGCCCATATTCACGGTGATATTTTTTTAGAAATATTATGAACTCTAAAAGGAAATTCTAGTCGATATTATAATCTTACCGACTCTTAAAGCTATGTATGAACCCTACCTCAACCACTTTAGTCATAGCTACTGAACCAATAGTACACATGGGAAATTATTTATCAGTATAGTGATGTGATTCATATAAAGATGCGTTGTATATATGTGTGAAAACAGACAAGAAATAACACACTGTTATCTTTATAGCTGTATGGAAGTATAGCTTTTGCTATATCCTACATTTTTCATGGAAATCAAAGCAGCAGTAACTATTTATAAACTGTTTTGTAAATCTATTTTATCAAAAATCCGAAAAAATCATGTAAGGTGAAGGAGATCGCAGAGTGGAAGCGTGCTGGCGCCACAACCCTGACTTCCCTGGATATAAACTAATCTCTGCTACGGTCCTTAACTTGTTACGTGATTTACGTAATTAAAGATTTATTTAAGCAGTTTCTATTATCTTCTTAATTCGCAATAAATATATGAGCAACGATATGGTGGAGATGTTAGGGACGTGTTTCCATAAGACACCTGTTGTCCCTGTTCACCCATCAGTATAAAATTGGTACCTGGGTGTTAGTCGACTGGTGTGGGTCGCATCCTGGGACAAAACTGACATAATTTGCTCGAAATGCTCAGCATAACAAACGGCTTTCTAGGCCTGTATACGTTGTACATGTACTCGTAGAAATAAAGATATTATTATTATTATTATTATTATTATTATTATTATTATTATTATTATTATTATTATTATTATTATTAATATTATTATAAATATCCATTAATGCCAGAGCACAGTAAATCCTTTAAAATGTTTTTTTTGGTTCATGAAAAAATTATATACTAATACTCGGGTAAGAGCTTAGCAAGTCTATCGTCGAGTCAATGGGAATTGAAGATTATTATAATGGCCTATCTCATACACTTGCTTGGAAATAAATCACATTATCTAAGATATTAATACATTCGTACATGACTAGTCAGTTAGGATTTCAGAATGGTAAGGGGAGAAGAACCCTCCTTAATTCGATCTTAAAAGACTAATCAAGCCTCACATCTTGGTCGACATCTTATCATCATAAGTGAGATACCATTACAGGTATCTTGAAAGATCAATGAAGTATAACATACCATTGAAGGGGTGGGGCCATGACCTGGAGGAATGGAACTTGATCCTAGGAATTAGAGAGATTCTGTCCTTGTTCGAATGTAAATACCCGCCCATCTCATCTATCTACTTTGGACCTTCATAATTTTTGGGGAATATTTTCCGTTTGTCAATGTCAGCTACAAGAAAGACTTTGCTGATGGCGTCGTTCCAGTCTACTTAACTGAGCTTATTCTGCAGTGTATTACTGAATAAATTAAAATAAAGTTGTTTTAATATTGGTAGAATTATCGACAATATGTTAAGTAAAAGGACACAAATGCAACTAATGCGACATTTTATTGTGGCAACGTTTCGCTCTCCAGGAACTTTATCAAGCCGTCACGGCTTGACAAAGTTCCTGGAGAGCGAAACATTGTCACATTAGTTGCATTTGTGTCTTTTTACTTAACATAAAATAAAGTAATTCCCCTCTCAATTCCCTCCCGCCTAGAATCCTTACTACTTTTTACTATAATTTTTTACACTTTTTCCAAAAACGTACATTACCACATTGCCTTCTTCTATAAACTCAAATGGTAGTTCCGTAAACAATCTTCAAGGTGCTATGTATTATCACAACTTGTAATATTCAGCGGACTTTATATCCAGTAGCTTATGACAGCTGGCAGCTTCTTACAGTCACGTTGGCTACAACTCAAAATGCAAACCTCAAACTTTCTTCGTTTTTTTCTACACTTTCTTAGAGAGGGACACATTAATAAATTTGTGGTCAGAAACACCTCCGATGAGAATCTGATGATTGCTGGCTGCAGATCGATTACGTAAATTAAAAAAACTTCGGCTAAAGATAGATGATAATGCATCTTCTTCACACCGTATTGATGTTAGGCCTATATCGGCACTCTACTGACATAGTTTCTCTATATATCGTTGCAGTTTCCAAGGCTACCTTTCGTCCATGGTTCCTGTTTACCTCTGTGCATAACCATCGTCAAGCTCAAGTTCAATAAAATGTGCTGTACGTTTTGGAACATGAAGGTCCACTCAGCTCTCTCTCACTCTTCTTATGTACTTTATTTGTGCAACCATATCACTTTGGTTTCCCTCATTTTACATCTTTCTTCACTTTGCTTTCTTATACTGTACTTTTCCAGAAATTAATTTCCGAATGTTATAACACCGGCTGGGGTTGGTGGCGCAACCTTGTAATCCGGCGACTCGGAAGCCTGGGCTAGTGGATGGCTTGAGGTGAGGATCACTGTTGCAGGACTCCCCATGTTGAGTGGGCGTCCGCACTAAGCTCGGTATCAATATGGCCACCCTTGAGGAGTCAAGGGCGACCAGGTCGTATAAGGAAGTGAGAACCGGGAAAGGAGGGAAACCCAGCAACCAAAAGCACTCGTGAGGAGCAGAAGTGGGATTCCGCCTATATAGGCGGACTTGGTCCTTTAAAAACAATTATATTTTTATGATATTTATATATAAATGTTTAATAGCAGTAACTAATTCCATAATGAAGAAGGGATCAATCTTGTACCGCAAACAGAAACCCAAACCTGAATTACAAACAGTTAAAATAATTATTTCTTACATTCTAGACATTCATGCTATCTCAGATGAACTGAACAAAGTTATCCAATTATAGATATTTTGTCCACACAAATGTCACCATCATTAAAAACTTTCCATTGCAAAGAAAATCATTATGATTCTGTCATGTTTAGTCATGTCCCGCTGGTGAAAGTTCGTCATACACAACACTTGGACATGACCTGATTCCACTAGGACCTCTACCCAGGTGGACGATGCCTTCAACTGTTAAACCCTAACTGACTGCAATATAAGTGATCATATTTCTGTCTACGCTTCATAATCGTCAAGACAAAATGGGTGAATACCTTCATCTGGCCGACTATTTAATAAATGTTTGAATGGGGAATTTCAATATTCGTACAGCCTTGGGAGACTGCAAATATTTTTTTTATTTATTTTTATTCTCCTCTTTTATACTTTGGCTTTTCAATAACTTCAACATGTAATATTACCTAAAAATATATGTATATATTAAAATTCCCGAAGGGTTCCATGCCTCTTGATCGAAGTTTCTTTATCCGTAGTTTCCAAATATTTCACAAGCACACTGCAGCCCCTACGGATTTAGCGTTTCCTCAGAATAATGATTACGCTTAATAGTAATTATGTATCAATAAAATAGAAAACAAAATATTATTTCTTTTTACGGCGTAATCATTCAAGCCTCCATTAAAAAAATGCTTTCACTGTCAGTTAACTGATTGGTTGGTGACCCAACCCTTTCTGGGGGCGATGGGCTCCATATTCACTCTGATGTTTTTTGAAATATTATGAACTCTATAAGTCTATTCTGATAGATAATACATTCTTACCTACTCCTAGAGCTATGTATGAATCTTACCTTCATCACTTTAGTCATGCTTGAAAGAAACCTCTTAGAAATCCGTGGCTACTGAACCCATAGTACGCATGGGAAATTATTTGTCACTACAGTGATGTGATGTGAATAAACATGTGTTATATGTGTCAAAACAGACAACAAACAATGCAGAGCTATATGGAAGTACAGCTTTTGTTGTAAGCAACACTTTTCATGTATCTGAAAGCAGCTCTATTTATAAACAGTTTTGTAAAATTATTTTATCAAGAAATCCGAAAAATATCATGTAAGGTGAAGCAGATGGCACAGTGGAAGCGTGCTGGGGCCTCAACCCAGACCTCAATGGATATAAACCTCTCTCTGGTGTGATCCTTTACTAGTTATTTGACTTACACAATTAAAGATTTATATAATTAGTTTTAATTGTCTTAATACGGAATATATATACGAGTAAAGATAGGGTGAAAAAATATCCATTAATGCGAGAATACTGTAAATCCTTTAAAATGTTTTCTATAGTTAAATTAAAATTATATACTAATTCTCGAGTAATAGCTTAGCAAAACTAGCCTTTAGTCAATAGGAACTGTTGATTACGATAATGACCTATCTAATACACTTGATTGGAAATCAAACACGTCATCGAAGATATTAATACATTCTTATATGTCTTGTCAGTTAGGATTTCAAAAGAGTAAAGGTCATAGAACCCTCCTTAATTCGATCTTAAACGACTGTAATTAAACCTCACACATCGGCCGACATATTATTATACGCGAGATACCATTACAGGTGTCTGTGAAGAACACGGAAGTAAAACACACCTCTGAAGGGGTGGGGGCCATGACCTGGAGAAATTGAACTTGATGCAAGGACCTAATCCGTCATTCATCGAATGTAAATAACCGGCCATCTCGTCCATATCCTTTGGACCCTCAAAATTTAGGGAAAATATTTTCAGTTTTTGAATGTCAGCTCCGAGGTAGGCTTTGCAATGGTATTGACATGATGGATGCTGTGAAATGGTGGTTAGGCGTCTTTAAAGTACAGAGTGTCACTCTCCCTATTCTTCAGTATATTACTGATTAAAAAAAAAAACTTAATTCCACTCTCACTTCCCTCCCTCCTAGAATCGTTATTACTTTTTAATATTTTTTTTTTTTTTTTTACACTTTTTCACAAACGGTAATTGCCACTTTGCTTTCTTCTATACAATCAGATGGGCAGTTCCGTAAAGAAGCTTAAAGCATTATCTATTATCACACATCGTAACATTCAGCGGTCATTATTTCCAGAAGCTGATGACAGCTGGCAGCTTCTTACAAACAAGTTGGCTACTACTCTAAATGCCAACCTCGCAAACATTCCTCGCTTTTTTTCTACACTTTCTTAGGGAGGGACACATTTTCCATCGAAGGGTACATTAAACAATTTATGGTCAGAAACAACTCCGATGATTATCTGATGATTGCTTGCTGCAGAAGGATTGCGTAAATTAAAAACACTTCTTCTGCAGGAGCGATGATAATGCATCCTCTTCCCTCCGTATTGATGTTAGGCCTATATCGGCACTCTACTGACATTGTTTGCTTTAATGTTGTTGCATTTTCCATTGCTACCTCTCGTCTGTGGTTCTTGTTTACCTCAGTGCATGACCATTGTCAATGCTCAAGATCAATAAAGTGTGTTGAACTTTTTGAAGTTGAAGATCAACTCAGGTCTCTCTCATTTTTCTTATGTAATTTTCTTGTGCAACCATATCTCATTGTTTTCCCTCATTTTACATCTTCGTGCACAGTATACTGAATTGTTGCTGAAATTACTTTCCGAAGGTTATAACATCGGCTGGGGTTGGTCGTGCAACCTTATAATAGGGCGACTCGGAGGCCTGGGCTAGTGGGTGTCTTGAGGTGAGGATCACTGTTGCAGGACTCCCCATGTTGAGTGGGCGCCCGCACTAAGCTTGGTATCAATATGGCCACCCTTGAGGAGTCAAGGCGTTCAGGTTGTATAAGGAACTGTGAAGGGGGGAAACCCAGCAACCAAAAGCACTCGTGTTGAGCAGTAGTGGGACCGCGCGCCTGTGAGTGGGCAGCCTGTGACAACCTTTGCTATATAGAAAGACTTGATCGTTTTAAATTAATTTTTTTTTGTTATTTATATATAAAAGTTTAGTAGCAGTAACTAAATCCATAATGAAGAAAGGATTCTTTTTGTACCGTACACAGAAACCCAATCCTGGTGGTCATTTGTGGAACTTGAGATTTTCCACAAAATGGCAGATCGCAGTAAACGCCGGGTGAACACCGTGTGTATAGAGGTGATAAAGGGAGCAATCTACCAAAGTAATGCAGAAGTATTACGACCAGTAATTTTTCATGACACATTAGGGATACAGAATGAGGAGTTGTACGGCATATCCCTGAACGGTTTGGCACGAATTTTTGTGAATTGTTGACGGGCAGTGTTTATAGTTGTGTGGTGGAAAGGTTCCAAGAACAATGCTCGAGGTTAACCCCGGATTGGAAGTGCATTTGAGGGATGTATCACGCTATTATTCATGAATAAGGTTCCATAACGTCCCTTTTGAGGCTGGTGAACAGGATATCAGAGACACCTTCAGTCAGTATGGAGTCATACATGAGGCCTCAGTTGGAAGATGGACACAGGGAATCTATGCTGGTTTCCCAGAAGGGTCGTTTAGGCTCAAGATGACGTTGCACCAACAAATACCATCATACGTCGTAATGGATGAATTTCGCACACAGGTGTACATCACCTACGCTGGTCAGCTGTGTACGTGCTGGATCTGTGGGTCGGCCGGGCACATGGCGATGGAATGTGACAAGATCTTTGGATCTTGATACAAACGAATTTTTCAACACTTGTCCAACCTTTGGACAAAGACCTACTTCGACTAGTGGTTGGTACCTCTATGACCCCGCCTCCTCCTGCTTCGCCTCACCTGTCTACAGTATATAAGCAACTTCTTTTGTCTTATCCTGTACTTACTACAAGATTGAAGGACTAAACACATCGACTCCAGGCCGAGGGACTGATTACCTCAAACTCCTCCTCTCCTTACAACTTTATACTTTGTATTGGACTGATGAAGCCACTGTGTGGCGAAACGTTTCCTCAATAAAGATACCCAAGTGTTGCATATGTGTCAAATTTATCAGTCCATTGGATGTGGAGAAGCTGCAAGGTGAAGTATTGGCAGGTGAAGTAGTGCCAGGGGAGTCTGTGGAAAGTGTCGCAGGACAGTGTGAGGGTGGGGAAGCAGAGAGAGGCCCCATATCAGTCCAGGTGGTTGGTGTGGAGGTACACTGAAATGATCAGGATGAGAACATGGAAGCTTCTGAGAGTTCCCGGAAGCGGCCGAGTGGTCCGGAAGGGGAAGATGTCCTTACGCCCACTCAGAGGGTTTGTAAGAAGGCATGGGTGGAGGTGGCCAGGTGTGGGAAAGGTGGGGTGAAGGGGAGGGAAGTGGGGCAGGAGGGTAAAATGTATAGTGAAAAATTTGGAGACAAGGTTAGTGACAAAGGTGACAAAGTTGGACCTGTGAATGCTGGTGCACAGAAAATGCAGAGGCACAGAGAAAATCCCCCTTTGCAGGCTTCAGGACTATTTCTATAAATGTGAATGGCCTCCGGTCGGAGGTCAAGCGAAGATGGGTGGAAGTTACTTTTAGACTTATGAATGTCGATTTATGTTTCATACAGGAGCATAATTATAGATCTGGGAGCGAATTGTGTTTAAATGGTTTTCAGATGTATGCAGGGAGTTCAGCAACCTTCAAAGGTGGGGTTACTATAGGTATTAGAGGATCCAGCCCTTTCCGTCTCTTGACCTGGGAGGAGGGGGGTAGTGTGGAAAGGGTAGAGGGGTATTGGGGTGAGACGAGGGTATGTTTCATTAGGGTATACTTACCGGCAGCGAATTGTAGAAAGACAACGGAGGACTTTGTGCTAGAGGAATTAGTTTTTTATTTGAGGGGATTACCTTTGATAACGATCATTGGAGGCGACTGGAATTGCGTTATTAGAAGGAAGGATGTTGAGTCACGTGGGGCGGGTTGTGAATTGGAGGTTTTGAGGGATGTTTTAGGAGCAGTGGGAGTGGTGGATGTGGTACAGGGAGATGGTTGGCAGATTGAGCACACTTTTGTGAGAAGAGGATATGCGGCGAGGTTGGACAGAATGTACGTCACAAAGGTAATTAATGTTGTGAGAGTTCAAAGTGTCGATGTAGGGTTTTCCGACCTTAAGGGAGTTTTAGTTGAGTTGGAAGGGCAGGGTGTCGTAAAGACTTATTCCAGCTACTGGAAAATGAATGTAAGACTTTTAAATGGTGATGACAGTAATAGCATTTTGCTGAATGGTGGAAAGAGTTATGACAGGATGGGAGGAGGGAGGGGGACATCACTCGGTGGTGGTATAAGCAGGCTAAACAAGGTATTCGGGATTATTACAGGCGGGAGGCAAGAATGGATGTTCAGTTTCACTTTGGGTTGCAGAGATACTTGGAAGACCAATTAAGATTTTATAATGAGAGGGGGGCGGGGAGACATCAAGAGGAGGTGGCGGGTGTGAGGGAACGTTTGAGGGAAGTGCAAAACGAAAGGTTCCATGCAATTAGGATAAAGGGGAGGCGATGTTCCCAATATATGATTGGAAGAGAGCGTGTGGAAGGGTTTGGTCAAGCAGCAGTTGCCATCTAAGGTATGCGTGATAGTATATAGATTTCTACATGGAATATTAGCATCTAAGGCAGTTTTGTTCAATATGGGTTTAGTGATGGAGGGGTGTTGTGATTGGTGTGGGGGTTGTGATACTGCTTACCACGCAGTATATTTTTTGCGAGGAGTTGAGTCGCGTAAGGGAGGTGGGGGATTGTTGATGTTGAGAGTGTTGAGTCTCCACATAGGGGTGTAAGCAGTGATGTGAGAAGAGCTATAATGTACCTGGTGGCTGACTTTTTTTATGTGTCTTTGTGTATGAGAGAGGTAAGGGGAGAAATGAGGATTAGGGCTCTGGCGGCACGATTTTATCGAACTGGGAGTAGGAATAGGGAGTTATACGGGAGGGAGTGTTATGACGGTGGAGAAGCTGTTAAGGTTCCGGTGAAATAGGACTATGAGGGCTGGATCTTTGGGGGGAGGGGGGAGGGACACGTGTGAGTGTTGCAGACCTTAGTGTAGTGAACAGTAGTGATGTACATGGTGGGGAGGGGGGTATGCATGTGGGCGTGAGGAAAGCGGGAGATGAATGACGCATTTTATACAGCACTATAGACGGGGAGGTACTGAAAGGAAGTGTGTGTATGAGTGGTGAGGGTAGGAGGGGGTGTTATGTAAGGGGAAAGGCATAGGTGGCTTTCCTTGGTGGTGCAAGGGGTTACGTGGTTGCGTAGCCAACGACGAGGCATGCTTATGATATTATGGTTGATGGGCTGCACACATGGTAGATGGAAAAGACAAGCCTGGACCAAGCTGTTTTAGGACAGTGGCTTCGTACATAATCATGGTGTGGAGTTACGGGAATTTCGTAGTGCCTCTTTAGGCAGGATAGGTGCACTTTGTCAACTTTGTAAGTTATGGATGACAGACCTTTTCTTGTCATGCAGGGTGTAATATAATGTTTGGGAATGTCTTTGCATCAATGCCAGGGTTACAGTGGAGCATAGCACCTACTATTTGTTATTGTTCCTGAGATTATACAGTCAATCGTAGTAATGTACTACAGTTTCATTTGGGTTATAGTTCTTTTGGGGTGCACGTGTGCTCCTACATGTGTAAGGTATATTATCATATGTCATGTTGTATATGAATGTTTAAAAAAAAAAAAAAAAAAAAAGTTACTCATTGTTGTATCTAGTTTGGTCAGTGGAAATTGGATTTTTTTTTTTTTGTATAACAATTGTGCTGTGAAATATATTGTTACTTGGTGATGTACCAGTGTAAGGTTTCATTGCTCGCTTGTAATGGGCTTGATTAGAAAAGAAGATATAAACACACACACAAAAAAGAGAAAATAGAAAAGTTACTGTTTGAGTCATTATTTTGCCATTATAATTGTGTTACAAAATTTGCATAAGGGTTGTAACGTTTTTGAGGGTCTTCTGGGTATTTTTGGAGCCTATTAAGGCTGTACGGTATTTTTACATTGTACAAATGTTTCATAGGTGCTCAATGTCAAGGTAAAAGGGGGATCATGACACAATAATAGGCAGATGCTGTTCATGATATCAAATAGTCAATTGTCATTGTGTACTCTGTTATCTTCTGAGTTTGTAGTTATTTTGAGGGAACCTTTAGTGCACCTTGATTGTGAATGATAAATCTATATTTTATGTGGTACACATGGGGTTAATACGTTGGTGCTTCAGGGCGGGGTTAAGATGGGAGTATGGCATCCAATAACTGTTAATGTTCATGACTTTATATTGTCAAATGTTCTTGAGTACGAGGCTAGTGAAAGTTGGTCATACACAACTCTTGGGCAAGACCTCATTCCACTAGGGCCTCTGCCCAGGTTGAAGATGCCTTCAACTACTGCACCTCAACTGAGTCCAATATAAGTGATCATATTTCTATCTATTCTTCCTATTCGTCAAGACTAAAGGGGCAAATACCTTCATAGATATTTTTTTTTAAAAAAATATATATATATATATATATATATATATATATATATATATATATATATATATATATATAAAACAACACTGCGCTAGCTAGGGTTCGAACCCATGTTGTACTGGCCCGTCATTGTGAGCGAGAACCACATGACGCCTTTACCCACAGGACCATCCAATCCTACAAGAAACAAGCACACAGCACAGAGCTGTGTGTTATACCTTGGTAAGAGGACATACGGAGGTGAGGGAGCTTTCAAACTAATTTCATTTTCATCCCTGTTTGGTGTACTAGCCTATGAGCAGTATAATACACCAAACAGGGATGAGAATGAAATTAGCTTGAAAGCTCCCACACCTCCGTATGTTATGGGACCAAGGTAAAACACAGCTCTGTGCTGTGTCATTGGTTCTTGTAGGATTGGGTGGTTCTGTGGGTAAAGGCATCATGTGGTTCTCGCTCACAATGATGGGTCAGTACAACATGGGTTCGAACCCTGGCTACAGCAGTGATGTTATTGATCAATACCACTCGTTCGCCAGGGTTCGAACCCATGTTGTACTGGCCCATCATTGTGAGCGAGAACCACATGACGCATTTACCCACAGAACCACCCAATCATATATAATATAACTCCTGAAATTATCCAATCATCTTGATCGAAGTTTCTTTATCCGTAGTTTAAAATATTTCCCTGGCACACTGCAACCCTTAGGGATATAACGCTTCCTCAAAATAATGATTACGCTTACTAGTAAGTATGTATCAATAAAATAGAAAACAAAATATTATTCCTTTTTACGGTGTAATCATTTAAGCCTCCATTGAAAAAATGTTTGCACTCACCGTTAACTGAAAAGTTGGTGACCCAACACCTTCTGTGGGTGCTGGAGTCTATACTCACTCTGATGTTTTTTTGAAATATTATGAACTCTATAAGTACATTTTGGAAGATAATAGAATCTTACCTAATCCTAGAGCTATGTATGAATCCTACCTTTATCACTTTAGTCATGCTTGAAAGAAACCTCTTAGAAATCCGTAGCTACTGAACCCATAGTACACATGGGAAATTTTCTGTCACTTCAGTAATATGATGGGAATAAACGTATGTTATATATATGTGTGAAAACAGAAAACAATGCAGACTGACATCTTTATGGCTCCATGGAAACATAACTTTTGTTATAGGTTACACTGTCCATGCAAATGAAACCAGCTCTGTATATTTATAAACAGTTTTGTAAAACTATTTTATCAAGAAATCCGAAAAAAATAATGTAAGGTGACGCAGATGGCACAGTGGAAGTGTCCTGGGGCCTCAAGCCAGACCTCAATGGATATAAACCACTCTCTGGTGTGATCCTTTCCTTGTTACATGACTTACACAATTAAAGATTTTTATAAGTAGTTAAAATTATATTAATACAGAATTTATATATGAGCAAAGATAGGGTGGGAAAATATGCATTAATGCGAGAATACTGTAAATCCTTTAAAATGTTTTCTATAGTTAATGAAAGATAGTATACTGATGATCGAGTAAGAACTTAGCAAGTCTAGCCTTTAGTCATTGGGAACTGTTGATTATTATAATGACCTATCTCATACACTTGTTTGGAAATTAATCACACTATCTATGATATTAATACATTCTTACATGTCTTGTCAGTTAGGATTTCAATAGAGTAATGGTCGTAGCCCCATTCTTAATTCGATTTTAAACGACTGTAATTAAACCTCACACCTCGGCCGATATCTTATTATTACACGTGAGATACAATTACAGGTGTCTATAAAGAACACCTTTGAAGGTCTGGGGCTATGACCTGGAGAAAGGGAACTTGATCCAAGGAACTAGCCTAAATCCGGCATTCATCGAATGTAAATAACCGCCCATCTCGTCTATCTCCTTTGGACCTTCAGAATTTTGGGGGAATGTTTTCAGTTTTTGAATGTCAGCTCCTAGGCAGGCTTTGCAATGCTAGTGATATGATGGATGCTGATGTAATAGTGGTTATGCGTTTTTCAAGTAAAGATTGTTACTTTTTCTGGCGTCTGCTCCAGTCCACTTAACTTATCTTATTATTTAGTATATTACTGATTTAAAAAAAAAAAAGTTAATTCCACTATCACTTCCTTCCCGCCTTGAATCGTTACTTCATTTTAATATCTTTTTTTTTTTACACTTTTTCCCCAAACGGTAATTGCCACATTGTATTCAATACAATCAGATGGAAAGTTCAGTAAAATATATATCTTTTATTTCTCTAAGTACATGTACAAGGTATACAGGCCTAGCTGACAACAATGACATACTATTATATAGAAAGCCCCTTGTTATGCAGAGCATTTCCCGCAAATTAGGTCAGTAGAAGCTTAAAGCATTATCTATTATCATACCTCGTAACATTCAGTGGTCATTATATCCAGAAGCAGATGACAGCTGGCAGCTTATTACATCAAGTTGGCTACTACTCTAAATGACAACCTCAAGCTCTCCACGCTTTTTTCTATGCTTTCTTAGATCGGGACACATTCTACCCCTGATTGTACATTTATAAAATTGTCGTCAGAAACACCTCCGATGATAATCTCATGATTGGTTGCTGTAGATGAATTGCGTAAATTGAAAACACTTCGGCTATAGGAGCGATGATAATGCTTCGCCTTCCCACCGTACTGATGTTAGGCCTATATCGGCACTCTTCTGACATTGTTTGCTTAGACGTTCTTGCAATTTCCAAGGCTACCTCTCGTCCGCGGTTCTTGTTTTTCTCTGTGCATGACCATCGTTAATGCTGAAGATCAATAAAGTGTGTTGCACTTTTTGAAGTCAACTCAGGTCTCTCTCACTGTTCTTATGTAATTTAATTGTGCAACCATATCACATTATTTTTCCTAATTTTACATCTTCGTGCATAGTATACTGTATTGTTGCTGAAATTAATTTCCGGATCCTATAACATCGGCTGGGGTTGGTGGCGCAACCTTGTAATCTGGCGACTCGGAGGCCTGGGCTAGTGGACGTCTTGAGGTGAGGATCACTGTTGCAGGACTCCCCATGTTGAGTGGGCGTCCGCACTAAGCTCGGTATCAATATAGCCACCCTTGAGGAATCAAGGGCGTCCAGGTTGTGTAAGGAAGTGTAAACGGGTCAAAGGGGGACACCCAGCTACCAAAAGCACACGTGTCGAGCAGTAGTTTGATTGCGCCTGTGAGTGGGAGGCATGTGTCATTCTTTCCTATATAGGAGGACTTTGTTCTTTTAAAAAAAAATTTAATGTTTTTTGTATATACAAGTTTATTAGCAGTAACTACTTCCATAATGATGAAAGTAGTAATCTTGTACTGCACACAGAAACCCAATCCTGAGTTACAGTTAAAGGAATTATTTCTTACATTCAAGACATTAATGTTGTCAGAGGTGAACTAAACAAAGTTATACAATTATAGGTATTATGTCCACACAAATGTCATCATCATTAAAAACTTTCCAATGGGTAGAAAAACATTATTTTAGATATATGAACAAATGTGGAGATCTTTAACCTTTTTTAAGATTCTCTCATCTTTATTTATGTACCATTAGTGAAAATTATTCATACACAACTCTTGGGCATGACCTTATTCCACTAGGGGCTCTGCCCAGGTTGAAGATGCCTTCAACTACTGCACCTCAACTTTTTTATTATTCTCTTCTACAATCTGGCTTTTCAATAAACTTCAATATGTAATATTACTATATGTATAAATGTAAAATATATATATATATATATATATATATATATATATATATATATATATATATATATATATATATATATATATATATATATATTTATATATATATATATATAAGTCCTGAAGGGTTCCAAACCTCTTGATCGAAGTTTCTTTAACCGTATTTTCAAAATATTTCCTTGCATGCTGCAGCCCTTACGTATTTAACGCTTCCTCAAAATAATGATTACGCTTACTAGTATGAATCAATAAAATACAAATCAAAATATTATTCTTTTTTACGGTATAATCATTTAAGCCTCAATGGAAATAATGCTTACACTGACGGTAAAAAAAATTTAATTCCACTATCACTTCCTCCCCGCCTAGAATCGGTACTACATTTTATTCTTTTTTTTTTTACACTTTTTCCACAAATAGTAATTGCCACTTTGCCTTCTTCTATACAATCAGATGGAAAGTTTCGTAAAGAAGCTTAAAGCATTATCTATTATCATACCTCGTAACATTCGGTGGTCATTGTATCCAGAAGCTGATGACAGCTGGCAGCTTCTTAACATCAAGTTGGCTACTACTTTAAATGACAAACTCAAATTCTCAACGCTTTTTTCTATGCTTTCTTAGATCAAAACACAGTCTCCCTCTAATTGAACATTTATAAATTTGTGGTCAGAAACACCTCCGATGATAATATCATGATTGGTTGCTGCAGATGAATTGCGTAAATTGAAAACACTTCAGCTATATGAGCGATGATAATGCTTCGTCTTCCCACCGTACTGATGTTAGGCCTATATAGGCACTCTACTGACATTGTTTGCTTAGAGGTTTTCTGCAATTTCCATGGCTACCTCTCGCCCGTGGTTCTTGTTTATCTCCGTCCATGACCATCGTTAATTCTCTAGATCAATAAAGTGTGTTGTACTTTTTGAAGTTGAAGGTCAACTCAGGTCTCTCTCACTGTTCTTATGTAATTTAATTGTGCAACCATATCATATGATATGATATGCACAGTATACTGTATTGTTGCTGAAATTAATTTCCGGATCCTATAACATCGGCTGGGGTTGGTGGCGCAACCTTGTAATCCGGCGACTCGGAAGCCTGGGCTAGTGGACGGCTTGAGGTGAGGATCACTGTTGCAGGACTCCCCATGTTGAGTGGGCGTCCGCACTAAGCTCGGTATCAATATGGCCACCCTTGAGGAGTTAAGGGCGTCCAGGTTGTATAAGGAAGTGTGAACCGGGCAAGGGGGGAAACCCAGCAACCAAAAGCACTCGTGTCGAGCAGTAGTGGGATCACGCCTGTGAGTGGGCGGCCTGTGACAGCCTCTCCTATATAGACGGACTTGGTCCATTTAAATTTTTTTTTATACTATTTATATATAAAAGTTTAATAGCAGTTAATAATTCCATAATGAAGAGACCCCATTCACTGAATGGTTATCGCTAAACAAAACGATAAAAACAGATATTTTTCTCATAGTGCAAAGCCTTGTTGCCATCCATTAAGATGTGATGTCACTGATTGTGTCCACAGTGCATGATAGTGGGGAATCCGCTCCTTGTCTGTCCTGTTCATCTTGTACCACACTCAGAAACCCAATCCTGAGTTACAGTTAAAAGAGTTATTTCTTACATTCTAGTCATTCATGCTATCAGAGGTGAACTAAACAAATTTATCCAATTATAGATATTATGTCCACACAAATGTCATCATCACTGAAAACTTTCCAATGGAAAGAAAAACATTATTTTAGATTTATGAACAAATCTGGAAATCTTTTACTTTTTTTTTAAGATTCTGTCATAATTAGTTATGTACCACTAGTGAAAGTTGGCCATACACAACTCTTGGGCATGACCTCATTCCACTAGGGGCTCTGCCCAACTATTGCACCTCAACAGACTCCAACATGCTTCATATTCGTCAAGACTAAAGTGGTAAATACCTTAATCTGGCAGAGAGTTCCCGACTATTTAATGAATGTTTGAGTGGGGAATTTCAATATTCGTACAGCCTTGGGAGACTGCGATTATTTTTCTAATTTTTTTTATTATCCTCTTCTACACTCTGGTTTTTCAGTAAACTTCAATATGTAATATTACCTAAAGATATATATATATATATATATATATATATATATATATATATATATATATATATATATATATATTATATATATATAAACTCCTGAAGGGTTCCAATTAATTGATCGAAGTTTCTTTAACCGTATTATCAACATATTTCCCAGGCACACTGCAGCCCTTACGGATTTAACACTTCCTCAAAAAAATGATTACAATTACTAGTAAGTATGTATCAATAAAATATAAAACAAAATATTATTCTTTTTCAAGGTGTAATCATTTAAACCTCAATGGAAAAAATGCTTGCACTGACGGTTAACTAAAGGTTGGTGGTACATAACTAAACATGATAGAATCTTAAAAAAGGAAAAAAGATCTCTAGATTTGTTCATATATCTAAAATAATGTTTTTCTTTCCATTGGAAAGTTTTTAATGATGATGACTTTTGTGTGGACATAATATCTATAAATGGATAACTTAGATTAGTTCATCTGTGATATCATGAGTGTCTAGAAAGTAAGAAATAATTCCTTTAACTGTTTGAAACTCAGGATTGGGTTTCTGTGTGTGTACAAGATAAATCCTTTCTTCATTATAAAATTAGTTACTGCTATTAAATTTTCATATATAAATAACAAAAAAATTAATTTAAAAGGACCAAGTCCGCCTCTATAGGAGAGGCAGTCACGAGCCACCCACTCACGGGCGCGATCCCACTACTGCTCGACACAAGTTCTTTTGGTTGCTGGGGTTTTCCCTCTTGCCTGGTTCACACTTCCTTATACAACCTGGACGTCCCTGACTCCTCAAGGGTGGCCATATTGATACCGAGCTTATTGCGGACGCCCACTCAATATGCGGAGTCCTGCAACAGTTATCCTCACCTTAAGCTATCCACAAGCCCAGGCCTCCGAGTCGCCGTATTAAAAGGTTGCGCCACCAACTCCAGCCGTTGTTATAACCTCCAGAAATTAATTTCAGCAACAGTACAGTATGTATACTGTTCACGAAGATGTAAAATGAGGAAAAACAATATGATATGGTTGCTCAATTAAATTACATTGGATTATTATTATTATTATTATAATCAAAAGAAGCGCTAAAAAACATGGGTTATACAGCAAATTACATTGGAACAGTGTGTCATACGTCATAAGTCAGTGTGTCATAAGTCCAGCCGATGTAAACAAAGGTGAACTGTGTGAGACCGTGGTCAATGAGTGAGGCCGTCACACGACTGTGTCAGGTGAACTCGTCAGGTGAACTGAGTAAACTGAATGAGGCTATCCAGTGAACTCGTCAGGTGTAATGTCGTCAAATGAACTCGATGAGCCCGTTCAGTGAACTAATGACTTCGTCTGAACTGGGCGAGGCCATCCAATGAACTGAATGAACTCGTCACAGTAGCCCCAACATTGGGTGTGATGACGTCACACAGGGTACTTCAGGCCGGTAACAACCGATTAGCAGCACCCACGCTTAAGCAATATATGTGCGATTCTGTTTTGAAGACAAAACTGGAGAAGGTTCTCAGCTGTTCAGCTAGCACCAACAACCTGGATGATCAGACCTTCCACGGGAGGCCTGGTTTGGGACCGGGTCGCGAAGGCGTTGACCCTTGGAACTCACCTCAGGTAGACTCCAGGTAATATTACTGCTTCTACTACTGCCTCTATCTCCATTTCCATTACCACTACCACCCTCTTCTTCCCCCGCCCCTCTCATGTTAGTGGAGAGCATAGAATAGCGGCAGTAGTAGTGCTAGTAGTAAAGATAACAGTAGTGGTAGTAGTAGTATTAGTAGTGGTAGAAGCAGCAGTAATGAGGTAGTAGCAGTAATAGTGGTAGGTAGTGGTAGTGAAATAATGAAAAAGTAGTAGCGACTACAAATGTAAAGGGAAAAAGGCAGATAAAGAGCGAAGGCAGAACGGGAGGGAGGAGAAAATAGGAGTAGAAAAGTGTTGGTGGTAGTAGTAATAGTAGTAGTAGTAGTAGTAGTAGTAGTAGTAGTAGTAGTAGTAGTAGTAGTAGTAGTAGTAGTGTAACAGTGGTAGAAGTAGAAATAAGGAGGTAGCAGTAGTGGAAAACTAGTGTGACATTGGTCTTGAGTGAACACAGGTGTGGAGGGCACACACATGTATCCCACATTATGCAGATATAATCTAGGGTAACCCAGTCAAGTAAAACAAAAAGTTACTTATTTCCACTATGATATTTGGACGCCTTAGTAGACGCCTCGTCAATTTTTTATTCTATAAAACATCTGACTTTTGAAAAAGCGCTAATGAAAAGGGAAATGCAAGAGATGTTGTCACAGCTTAGATTTAAATATAAATATACCTACCATATGGTAAAAACGGTAGGGCTTAATGCGATAATTCTCACGTCCAGGGTTGGAATCCTCGGAGTACATCACCAGAGACACGACTCTCACCACGGGTCTAAGAGAGAGTTGATATTAGGGGATTATAGAGCATCCCGGGTAGGATGTCAGTGATGGTCAGCGGGAGCACATCGTGGGAAGCTGTGGAGACGTGATATTGTCTTTTTTGTTGTGTTAAGACTTGAAGGAAGGGGCTCAGTGTTGGTGTTTGTAAGATATGGTGTTGATGGTGTTGGGGAGATGGTGGTGATGGTGTTGGGATGATGGTGGTGCTAGTGTTAGGAGATGGTGGTGCTGGTGTTGGGGGGATGGTGGTGCTGATGTTGGGGTGATGGTGGTGCTGGTGTTGGAATGATGAATTCTCTACATCAACATTGTGTTTTACTCTTTTCTATATTATAGTTATATGGTGGGAACACCCGTAGTGTGTTGCTACAATATTGTTACATTGTGAGAAACCCCATGACTAGTCAGTTAGGACTTCAGTAAGGTTGTAGAACCCTCCTTAAATGCCTCCTGCAATCAAACCCCACACCTTGGTCGACATATTATTACACAAGCCTGCATGATTTTTGTTATTGACTCTATGGTATTTTTTTCGGTATATATATATATGGAAAATATTGATTCATTGTGTTTTTATTCCTCTCTATCACATCAGGTTGTCAAGTTATACGGAAACGTTACTTTTCTCTTTTCGTATAACATAAGTAAATGAGAAAGTGGTATATTACCAATTAAAATGCTTACCTTATATTGAATTAAATATTAAATCTAATATATTTTTCTTTATTTTCAGATTATTAATATGTCTAGAGGCTGCATAAATTCACCAGACATATTTTGTTTTGTCTACGGGCAATTCACCCCTTCAGATTCCCGGAGCAACATTACTCCTTCATTGAAGCGCTGCTACTTTGTTTATTTTGGCTGCAAACTTGGAGACCAGGACAAACCATTTGCACCACACAAAACTTGCAAGAGTTGCATCAGTAAGCTCCAAATTTGGTCAGTTGGAAAACTTAAATGAATGCCCTTTGGAGTACCAATGGTATGGCTGGAATAAGTAATTAAGTTTATTCAGGTATACACAAATACAGTTACATATATTATCATGCATAACAGCATATGTGTAGAGAACCTAGGATAATCCAAAAAAGTCAGACAGACAGGCCTGTTCCACACTTTGAAGATATTCCTGTACCTGTGCCACCTGAGCCATGGCAAATTTCATCAGAGTCTGATACCAGTGATTCTAAGGAGATGGAAGTAGACTATGAACCACCAACAAATGACGATCCCAAACCCTTCAACCAAGTTGAGCTCAATGACTTGGTGAGAGACCTTAACCTTCCTAAAGAAAGTGCACAGTTACTTGGCTCTAGACTGAAGGAACACAGGCTTCTAGCTCTTGGAACAACATTCGCTTGGTACCGTCATCGTGAAGCGGAATTCACGCAGTTCTTTGACAAAGAGGAATCTTTAGTTTTCTGTTCAAATATTTCTGGTCTTATTGAACACATGGGGATGTCATTCAAATCAGATGAAAGGAGACTCTTCATTGATTCTTCTAAAAGAAGTTTAAAGGCTGTACTTCTCTACAATGGCAACACAGCTGCATCTGTGCCAATTGGCCATAGTGTCCAAATGTCACAAATTTACGCAAATATGAAGACACTAATATCTGCAATCAAGTACCAGAATCACAATTTTCTCCTTTGAGGTGTTTTAAAAGTTATTGCTCTCCTACTAGTTCTTGAAGGCGGATACACCAAGTATCCCTGTTTTCTGTGTCTTTGGGATAGTAGGGAAGACAGCCAGCACTATGAACAAAAAGACTGGCCACCAAGAACCAGCTTCTTACCCGGAAATCACAACGTGAAAATTGTACCACTAGTTGACCCCAAGAAAATTCTGCTGCCACCACTCCACATCATATTAGGGCTTATGAAATTTTTTGTGTAGGCCTTGAACAAGAATGGAACTGGTTTCAAGTACCTGGAGTCAAAGTTTCCTCGTATAAGTGAAGGCAAGCTAAAGGCAGGAATCTTTGTTGGCCCTCAGATTCGGGAATTGATGAAGGACAAGCATTTTGATGAAGCATTAGCAGGTGTCGAGGTGAATGCCTGGTTATCATTCAATCAGATTGTCCACAACTTCCTGGGAAACAGCCGCTTCCCCGAATATGAAAAAATGATCCAAGACCTGATTTCAAGTTTCCAACAACTTGGGTCTAGAATGAGTGTAAAGATGCACTTTTTGCACTCACATCTTGACTATTTTCTCAACAATTGTGGAGACTACAGTGAGGAACAAGGAGAGCGGTTCCATCAGGATATTTGCACCATGGAAACTCGATACCAGGGCAAATAGAATGTCAGCATGATGGCGGATTACTGCTGGTCATTGGAACGTAATGGTCTCGATGCACAGCACAAGCGAAAATCAAAGTGGTCCTACTTCCTTTGATTCAATAAGTAGGCTACCCATTAGGAGCATATGTTTTTTAATAAAATAATTTGATTTGATTTATGTTGATTTGGAATTCATATGTTATTAAAAGTAACAGAATGTGCTTTTCTATGATTACTTGCCTAAATTTAATAAAGTAACAATTTATTAAAAATTCACATTTTATATTATCATTAATTTGTATTTTATTCAAAATTCTTACGTGATAGAGGAAAATGGTTTAGATATTTACAATCAGCTGCCCAAGAATATGTAAGAATAAAAAAAAATTAAAAATATTCCACCCGTGGGTACATTAATAAATTTGTGGTCAGAACCACCTTAGATGACAATCTGATGATTGCTGACTGCAGATGGATTGAGTAAATTGAATACACTTTGGCTAAAAGAGCGATGGTAATGTGTCCTCTTCCCACCATATGGATGTTAGGAGAATATCGGCACTCTACTGACGTAGTCCGTTTTCATGTTTTAGTTTCCACGGCTACCATTCGTCCGTGGCTCCGGTTCACCTCTGTGCATGACCATCGTCAATGCTCTCGATCAATAAAGTGTTGTACTTGTTGAAACTGAAGGTCCACCCAGCTCACTATCACTGTGTACTTTAATTCTGCAATTATATCACTTTGCTTTTCCTCTTTCTACATCTTTCGGCACTTTGCTTCTTATACTGTACTGCTTATGAAATTAGTTTCCGAAGGTTGTAATATCGGTTGGGGTTGGTGGCGCAACCTTGTAATCCAGCGACTCATGGGCCTGGGCCAGTGGACGGCTTGACGTGAAGATCACTGTTGAAGGACTCCTCATGTTGAGTGGGCGTCCTCACTAAGCTCGGTATCAATATGGCCACCCTTGGTGAGTTAAGGGCATCCAGGTTGTACAAGGAAGTGTGAACCGGACCTGGGGAAACACCCAGCAACCAAAAGCACTTGTACCGAGCAGTAGTGGGATCGCGCCTGTGAGTGGGAGGCCTGTGGCAGCCTCGCCTATATAGCCGGACTTGGTCCTTTTAAGTCAATTATTTTTTTATATTATTTGTAAAACTTTCTTGCAGTAACTAATTGCATAATGATGAAAGAATCTGTCTTGTACCACACACAGAAACCTATACCTGAGATACAAATAATTAAAGGAATTGTCTCTTGCATACTAGACGCTTATACTATCACAGATGAACTGAATAAAGTTATCCAAATATAGATATTACAGGCACTCAAATATCATCATCATTAACAGCGATCCACTGGAAAGAAACACATTATTTTAAGTTTAGGAACAATTATGGAGATCTTTCAACCTTTTTTTCGTGATTGTATCGTGCTCTACTAGTGGAATTTGGTCATGCACACCTCTTGGGCATGATCTGATTCCATTAGTGGGTAATGCCCAGGTTGACGATGCCTTCAACTGCTGCACCTCAACTGATTCCTATAAAAGTGATCATCTTACTGTCTATGCTTCAAATTCGTCAAGATTACAAGGTTAAACACCGTCATCTGGCTGTGGGTTCCCCACTGTTAAAAGAATGTTTGAATGGTGTGGACGAACTTGTTAGATAAGTACACTTCCCTGTATGATAATAAACATATGACAAGTGGTACTTATCTTTTAACACCACGATTTCCAGCAGCCGCTCCCTGGAAACGACTTATGGTTGCTGTAAGTGTCCACATAAGCTGTTCAGTAGTGAGTTAGACATTACAATTTGCCCCAAAGGAGCGAATTCCAGCATTTCACAATTATCTGAAATGCGTTGTTGTACTCACTGGGTTTTTGTGGATGGCTTGCCAAAAACGATCTCTAAGGGGGGCGATATTCTTCTCACGTTAACCTAAACACTGCATTATATTGGGGCAAATGAAAGGGAAATAAAACCTGCCTGACTCATAGCTGAAGTCCTGTGTCGTTGGTGTTGACACGAGGCTGATATCAGTGTCTTGATAGAAGATTGACAAAGTGTCTCGGAGAATGTTGCACTAATGTTCGCCACAAATGTCGAGAATGTTCAATGCAATCACTAGCAATACCGGTTGCACACTAGTCATTCAGTACCATAATTTGTTCATAGTTTCATGGAATTGTCCACAGCAGGGCGAACACAGAGACGAAATAAACACTACATGATTAGTTCTACCATGAATTTCCTGACTCTTATAAGGGATCTAGTATAATTTTCTTAGTTACCTGAGACTGTCAGAATGAACAAGAGTCAAGAACGCACTGGTCACTACTGTCCCTTTGTCTTTTAAAGATAGGGCGGCAATGCCCTCGTGGCACACATGCCTCGTTCGTTTCTTGAAGCAATCTGAGCCCTCGCCGCCTTCCATCGCCCTCATACGTTTTATGGGCAAAGGAAATTGCTGACTTCAACTTTATATACATTCGATGCTAGTCTGTGCACCAGTATTTAACACAAGAGGGTAGTTATCTTTGTTAGTAGTAGTTCAGTAGTAATATTTGTATCTTACCAACCGTTATTGAGTCACAGCCTTCCTGATCACTGACCGTTACTAGTTTCTGCTGACTTAGCGATGTCATAGGTCACCCTTTGAAATCAACCACTGTACCTCACCATCCTTCCAGTAATGGTTTAGCAGAAAGAACTAATGAGAAAGTACTTGATGTCTTGAGAGCCACTATCAATCCCAATAGTGCAACCAGGGATGAAGGTATACCTGATGTTCAGTGTGCAATAAATTATGTTTACAGTGCTTCAATAGGTGACTCTCCACATTATGTGTTGTACGGTGTCGATAAATGTTTGCCTTATGGGTTGTTATATTCTTATCCGAAACCAAATTTTACAATCCTGATGATTTCATTGCAACTTGAACCAGCCAAGCTCAAAGTGTTCTCAGAAGATTCCATGAAACACTTCAAAAATCAACAGCAGAATTTACAAGAGTCACTAATACTCGGGCCAAACCGACCAAAGTTAAAGTAGGTTCGAGAGTTATGCTGACTAACTTTAACAAAAGGTCTGTAATGCCTAAGCTCGACCAAAAATTTGTTGGTCCTTATCGAGTAGTTGAACATATCAATGGAAATAAGTATAAGGTTAGAGAAATCAGTACTGGTCAGTATAAAGAATCGCATATAGATCATATGAAGTTAGTATGTGATGAGGATGAGGTCTCTGACAACCAGACAAATGAGACAGACTCTGACAATCCTCCTGATGCTGTACCCTCTACCTCTAATAATCAGTCAGACGATCAACCTGAATGTTGTTATTCCCTATGTATACGACAAGTATTGACAAATTCCCAAGTATTATTTGTAAATACCAATTTAGATCTTCCTCAACCACAAATTGAGTTACCCATTGCAACAGAGTTCGATCCTCCCAGAGATGATAATCATTCTGCATATGTCCATCTCATCCTAGCAGAGTTGGGGTTAAATGTACAGATAAATAATATAGTTTATATTGTATTTCAACTGTCTGCTACAATATCAATTTGGTATTATTCAAGAATTTTTTTTTTGTTCTCTCCAAATTCTGATTTTTAACAGTACTAGATTTGAGTGCACCAAGTCTGCCTTTTCTGTTAAACACTTCCTTCTTTGTAAATATATTTCCTCAGAATCCGTAGATCACATGAATACAGATCGATCGATCATATTTTTGTTTATCTCTTTTATTGTATTGTTCCACCGTTGAGCCTATTAATTCCTATGAATTGTGATGCAATACAATAAGATCTATTACATTAATTTCCATTCCAATAATATCCTTATGAATAGTTATAATGTTCAACTGTTGTGTACTTTGACATTGTATAGAATCAGCCCAGAGCCGTACGCCTGTCACCTCTTGTTTGTGGAAAAATAAACACATGAGCAGTATAATGTGATCCTTTATTGACAACGTTTCGCCCACGCAGTGAGCTTTATCGAGTCACAAACAGATCTACCTGGATAAAAGATACATGAGTATTTATAGGATTTAGTCAGGTGGAGAATGCTGGGTCAGGTGGAGAATGCTGGGTCAGGTGGCGAATGCTGGGTCAGGTGCAGAATGCTGCATGGGACAGTCTTCAAAGTAGGGTGATAGTTTAAAACCTTGGGTAACTTAAAAAGATATTCGACAAGTAAATGGGTAGACCTTCTGCAGTGTTCCATTCTTAAGTTCTATGTGGGATAGCGATGAAGAAGTTTCTTGGCAATAGGTTCAGCTATATTGTAGAATCCGTTGTTCTGGTTGAAGTTGTTGGATATACAGATAAGTGATGATTCCAGGATTCTTCGGTATTGCGTGTTGTCTTCTCTGGCGACGAGTCTTGCGTTTCTGTAGTTGATTAAATGGTTGTGTGAATTTCGGTGTTGAACACTGGCATTCCTTGAGTTGTCAGATCTACCTGCGTAGTGGTGTTCTGAAATACGTGTTTGGAGGTCTCTGGATGTTTCTCCGACTTATAATTTGCTGAAGTCATTACAAGGGATTGTGTATACCCCTGCAGTGGATTGAAGCTTGTCCTGTCTGTTATTAGTAATGTCCTTGATGGTGGTGGATGTGGAGATAGATACTCGGAATGAGGTATTGGAAAAAATGTTGGAAACGTGTTTGGCAATGGAGTTGGTGGGGATTACTATGTATCTCTTCTCAGCAGTGTCTTCTCTGGGTGTGTTGAAGATGTTTAATGCCCGTCGTCTGCAGTCTAATAAAGTGACGATGATAGTGAAGTTTAGAAAAAACTTGCTCAATAAGGGAGCATTCTTCCTCAAGGAACTCACTGCTGCAGATTCTGAGTGCGTGCAGGAAAAAGCCTATAATTACACCACCATTTAATCAACTACAGAAACGCAAGACTCATCGCAAGAGAAGACAACACTCAATACCGAAGAATCCTGGAATCATTACTTATATGTATATTCAACAACTTCAACCAGAACAACGGCTTCTACAACATAGCTGAACCTATTGCCAAGAAACTTCTTCATCGCTATCCCACATAGAACTTAAGAATGGAACACTGCAGAAGGACTACCCATATACTTGTCCAATCTCTTTTTAAATTACCCAAGGTTGTAACTATCACACTACTTTGAAGACTGTCACATGCAACATTCTCCACCTGACTAAATCCTATAAATACTCATGTATCTTGTATCTTTTCGTTGTCATTTTTATTTTTATTTTTCCATTGTGTCGGAATTTTATACCATTTATTTCCACCTCTTGTTTGTATTAGCTGTATGTCGGGATGCCATACGTAACATGGCCGAGCTGTCAGTAGTAGTTTATTAGTAGTATTTGTATCTTACCAACCATTATTGAGTCACAGCCTTCCCGATCACTGACCGTTACTAGTTTCTACTGACTTAGCGATGTCATAGGTCACCCTTTGAATGCCGTGAGCGTCCTCACTCACTGGCGTCAGTTCATGACAGGATAGTAGAGAGTAAACAGGTCAGGCGAGAAGGCTCTGAGTGTTCTCCCATTGTGTGTTTATTACCAAATTCATCATCAAGAACCCACACGACATCTTGTTTATTAGCTGTAGGTTAAAAGTCATAATGTTCTAACTTGTAGATAAAGTGGTGATCAGGTTTTCTTTTAATTTTCCTGCTGTGTAGATGATCAGAAATACTAGCAAGGAGAGGGCGTGCCTTGAGATGTTATAGCACATACATCTGTTCCTAATAAAGGATGTTTTGCGAGGAAGTCATAGTCCACTAGCCCTTTGTGAGAGGGCTAAGTCCATCAGAGGGCTGAGGGGGCTGGGCTATACCCCTTCTTTTCTGGAGAATTTTCTCCGCAAATGGGGAAGTAAAATATTTGTACACTCTTGGGAGAAGCTGCGCTTATTTTTCTGATTTTTTTTTATTATTTTCTAATATTATGTGGCTTTTATATTTGCTTTTAAAGGTGGTATTACATTAATAATATATATTAAAACTTCTCAAGGGTTCCAAGGCTCTTGATCGACGGCTCTTGATCCTTAGTTTCCAAATATTTCCCAGGCACTGTGCAACTCCTCAAAAAAAATCAAAACAAATTATTGTTCCTTTACATAGTGTAATGATTCTAGCCTCCACGGAAAAAATGTTTAGGGCGTTCAGTTGTTGACTGAAAGGTTAGTGTTCATATTCAGTTAATGCTAGAGTTCATATTCAGTTAGTGCTAGAGTTCATATTCAGTTAGTGCTAGAGTTCATATTCAGTTAGTGCTAGAGTTCATATTCAGTTAATGCTAGAGTTCATATTCAGTTAGTGCTAGAGTTCATATTCAGTTAGTGCTAGAGTTCATATTCAGTTAATGCTAGAGTTCATATTCAGTTAGTGCTAGAGTTCATATTCAGTTAGTGCTAGAGTTCATATTCAGTTAATGCTAGAGTTCATATTCAGTTAGTGCTAGAGTTCATATTCAGTTAGTGCTAGAGTTCATATTCAGTTAATGCTAGAGTTCATATTCAGTTAATGCTAGAGTTCATATTCAGTTAGTGCTAGAGATCATATTCACTGTGATATTTTATATATATATTATGACGTTAATAAGACCATTCTGGGAAATAGTATAATCATTCCTACTCTTAAAGCTATGAACCAAAACAAATTATTGTTCCTTTACATAGTGTAATGATTCTAGCCTCCACGGAAAAAAATGTTTAGGGCTGCTTGAATGAAACTTTTTAAACTTGTGTTGCTACTGTATCCATAGTACACATGTTGCTACTGTATCCATAGTACACATGTTGCTACTGTATCCATAGTACACATGTTGCTACTGTATCCATAGTACACATGTTGCTACTGTATCCATAGTACACATGTTGCTACTGTATCCATAGTACACATGTTGCTACTGTATCCATAGTACACATGTTGCTACTGTATCCATAGTACACATGTTGCTACTGCATCCATAGTACACATGTTATACGCAGGGGTGCGCAAACTTTTTCTGCTAAGGGCCATTTGGATATTTATAACATCATCCGCGTGGCCCAATGGTCTGGTGGCTAGAGCTCTCGCTTCACACACGACGTGTTGCCTTACACCTGTTGTCATGTTCACCTAGCAGCAAATAGTTACCTGGGTTGTTAGTCGACTGGTGTGGGTCGCATCCTGGGGTACAAGATTAAAGACCCCAATGGAAATAAGACAGACAGTCCTCGATGACGCACTGACTTTCTTGGGTTATCCTGGGTGGCTAACCTTCCGGGGTTAAAAATCCGAAGAAATCTTATCTTATCTTATCTTACAAAATCATGAACTTAAATATTAGTCTGCTATATTTGGTCAAACATTTAATTAACTCACGCCTAATGTGATGGCTGGAACTGGTTTTCTTTGGTGAGGCGTTGTGCTGAAGAAGACGATGGATGGGAGACTGATGCAAAATCTGAAGAAGACCGATTGGATTTTATGAAATATTGCATAATTACTCGCATGTAAAATACATCAGTATATTCTTCCAAAGGGCCTCAGTTTTTATAAAATTTATCAGAATAAAAGCTAAAAAGTATCTTCATGATTCTGCATACTTATTTTGATTTTAGGTTTCGTATATTTTTCATTATACATTCATTGTAAACCGGTGTTGGGAAGGGTTAATATAAATTTATGTTGCTATAAAAAGCCTCCTTGATTTATTGAATTTCGAGTTTTCCTTGGGGTTGCCTTGGCAAGGCCAGACCAAATGATTTCGCGGGCCTTATACGGCCCGTGGGCCCGGACGTTCCCCATCCCTGTGCTATAGGAAATTGTTTGTCTGTACAGTGATATGATGTGTTTCATGACCAGTACTGTATAAGAAAGATGATTGGAACTTCAACTCCAACAAGTACAACAGTCTATTGATCGAGAGCATTGACGATTGCCATGCACAGAGGTGAACATGAGCCACGGACGAGAGGTAGTCATGAGAACTGTAAGTCCATGATACAAGAAATATGTCAGCAGAGTGCCGATATAGACCTAACATCAATACGATGGGAAAAGGACACATTACCAATGCTCCTTTAGCCGAAGTGTATTCGATTTACGCAATCCATCGGCTGCAAGCAATCATCAGATTGTCATTGGAGTTGGTTATGACCACAAATTTGTTAATCTGACATCGGGTGGAGAAAGTGTCTCCCTCTCTTAACAAACCAGAGGTTCGATGAGATGGGGTAGGAAGAAGGATAGGTAAGGATGGAATATGGGAAAAGGGTGGTTGTGGGAATGAGAAGAGAGGGTAATAAAGGTAAGTGACCTAACCAATTTTGTAGACCGTAAGCCTACGATGTATGCCCACCTGAGTTCATATTTCGCGCCATGCTGGTGCTGCCAACTATAGGCCTACCTAACACAGTGTGAATCAACACCACCCTGGTCTCACTCCATGACTGGCAGCCTACGAGACAACAGCTTCCCTCCAGGACTGGTTTAACACACCTGACACTGTCCGCTGTGAACCCCATTGCTCCAAATAAAGTCAATCTAGTCAACGGACGTATATCTCCCCTACCTCTATGCTACCCGGCAAGTTCTAGTTCAACCCAAGACGCCTATTAAAACAGCTTAAAACAATTTGGTTCATTTTTATTAAAGGTTTGTGTGTGTGTGTGTGTGTGGCATTATTGTTGAGATACATAAGAAGGTGTATTCCACACTACCCGTCCACGGCACAAACCACGCTACGGGCGGTAATTGAACTCGCGGCTGGTGAGTCGTACGTGAGTCTATACGGGATGCATACATGAATGGCGCTGAGTAGGTAGTAAGTAGATGATTTGCTATTGTTTTTTTCTTTTCTTTTTTTTCCGAGGAGAAAGTTGATTACTGGGCGCTTACTGGAGATGGTTGTTGGAAGGCGCTTCATAAAGGACTGGCTTTTTCCTGGAGTCAGTGGTCGGCCGAGCTGTTTCTGAGGTGGTGTCCTCCAGTAGGAGGTTTGCAGATGTTACATGGTTAAATGTAAGTAAATGTAAGTGTTAATTACATCTATGTTAATTACATCTAAGAATGGCTCTGGTGTATTATTCCTCTATATCTTCACTTAGGTTGTTTGGTCTCGAGAAGTTCTCCTTTGTTGGAAGGTCCATCCTAAGGGTTCTGTGGGGAGGTGTATTGATGATGTAGCCAGTGGTGTTAGTTGGTTGGGGAGGGTTTTCTTGTCTGGTATATAGAGATCTTGCATGTCGTATAATTCTTTAGGTTTGTCTAGCATGACATTTATTACGTCGATCTCCTGTTGGATGTATAGATCTTCCATCCTGATTCTGCTCTCCGCCTGGTGCCTGCGATAAAGCTGCTCTGTTCTGTACTCTTTGTAGCTCTCATGTTGGATTTCGTTGTTAGTGGCATGGGCACGCAGGGATATTCAAGCATCGGTCTTATCATCTTGTACAGGTGTTTCTTGATATGTGAGGGGCCTTGATTATACTATATAGTTGGCTGAGGCGGACTTTTGCTAAGTTTACCTTTATGGAGATGTGGAATGGAGTAATCTGTCGATCTCAATTACCATCGCTCTCTTAGCCGAAGAGTATTCAAATTACTCAATCCATCTGCAGACAGTAATCATCATGACTCACGAAATCGTAATGACACGATTGCAAACAAACCATTACGCGTCATTACGATTTCGTGAGTCATGTTGACGGCTTTGAGGGGGACTTCAGCTAGATTTCGTCACGGCCATGCTAGCGGGAGATTCGTCTGTAAAAATTTGCATGTGTGGACACAGTGGTGCCTATGCTAACCTTCCTATGGTGTAGAAATATACCTAGTTGGATGAATCTTATCGAAGCTAGCTGGCCCAGTAGCTTACGCGACGGTCTGGAGTTTTGAGACTCTGTGACCGCGGGTTCGAACCCCACCCGTGGTATGGTTAGTAAACATCAGATTGTCGTCAGAGGTGGTGCTGACCACAAATAAATTATTCTACCTTCGGGGGAAGAAAGTGTCCCTCTTTAAGAAAGTGTAGAACAAAGCGAGGAAATTGGGCATTTAGAATATTAGCCAACCTGATGGCAAGAAAATTGCAGTTATCACCACCTACTGGATATAATGACTACTGAATATTATAAGGTATGACAATAGATAATGCTTCAAAGCTTGTTTACAGAACTTACAAGCCGAGTGTATAGAAGGCAAAGTGGCAGTATTCGTTTTTGGGAAAAGCGTAAAATAAAAGATAGTAAAAAGTAGAAAGGATTCTAAGAGGACGGGAAATGAGAGCTGCCTTAATTAACTTTATTTTTTCTTTATTCAGTAATATGCCGAAGACATATCGCATCAGCATCTGACAGTGACTACACTACAAAGCTGCCTTGGAACTGACATTCACAAAAGGAAAATATGCTCCCAAAATTTTGAATGTCAAAAAAGATAGAAGGACATGGGGGTATTCACATTCGAACAAGGGCGGAATTAATCTTGGATCAAGTTCTCGTTCTCCAGGTGAAGGCACCTCCCGTTCAAAGGGTTGTTATACTTCACTGATCTCTGAAGATAGTTGTAATGGTATCTCGCCTAAAATAATATGTTGACCTAAGTGTGGCGTTTGATAACAGGTGTTTAAGATCGAATTAAGGAGGAGGGTTCTACAACTTTTATCATATTGAAGTCCTAACTGACGAGTCATGTAAGATTGTATTAATATCTGAGATAACATGATTGATTTCCAAACAAGTGTATGAGATAAGCCATTATAATAATCCACAATTCCTATTGACTAAAAGCTAGACTTGCATAAGCTCTTACTAGAGTATTAGTATATAATTTTTGCATCAACTAAACAAAACATTTTAATGGATAAACAGGAGTTCTGCATAAATGGATACTTTGTCACATTTCTTTCCTCATATATTTGTTGCGTATTAAGATAATAAAACGCACTTAAATAAAACTTTAATTGCGTAAATCATGTAAAACGTTAAGGACCATGGCAGAGAGGAGTTTATATCACTGACCTCTCGGTTGTGGACCCAGCAGACTTCCACTATGCCATCTCCTTCATCTTACATGATTTTTGGGATTTCTTTATAAAACAGTTTTACAAAACTGTTTATAGTAACAGCAGCTTTGATTTCCCTGAAAAATATAGGTTGGAACAAAACACAAATAACTCGCACATAGAAGAGAGCAGCTAACGACGACGTTTCGGTCCGACTTTGTAAATGGTTATTGTTCCAGTCACGGTATTGTGCCTTTTTTTGTTATTGTTGGAACAAAAGCTATACTTCCATAGAGCTATAAAGATGTCAGTCTATTTGTGTTATTTCTTTTCTGTTTTCACACATATATACAACACATCTTTATGCACATAAAAACACTCTACTGACAAATACTTTCTCATAACATGTGTACATGGGTTTAATAGATTTCTTACAAGCAGGACTAAAGTTATGGAGGTAGGATTCATACATAGCTTTAAGAGTAGGTACGATTTTACTATCTTCCAGAGTGGCCTAGTGGACGTCATAATATTTCATAAAACATCAGAGTGAATGTCGACTCTAGCGCCCCCAGAATGGGTTCAATCACCAACATTTCAGTTAACAACTGAACGTACTAACATTTTTTCATGGAGGTTAAACCATTGCACTTTAAAAGGAACAATATTTTGTTCAGTATTTTTTTATATAAAATTACTAGTAACTAATGATTATTTTGAGGAAGTACTAAATGCGTAGGGGCTGCACAGTGCCTGGGAAATATTTGGAAACTAACGAGGAGTTTTCATATATATTTTTAATGTGAAATAACTTTTGAAGCTGACATAAAATTCACAGAACAGAAAAGAGAATACAAAAAATTAGAAAAAACTAATCGCAGAGTCTCCCAAGGATATACGAATATTGTACTTAACCATTCACACATACTTTTAATAGTGGAGAACCCACGGCCAGATGATGGTATTTTTCCTTCTAGTCTTGAGCAATATGAAGCATAGACAGTAAGAAGATCACTTATATACCAGTCAGTTGAGGTGAAACTGTTGAAGGCATCGTCAACCTGAGGGAACCCACCTGTGGAATCAGGTCATGACCATGAGTTGTGCATGAGCAAACTTCCACTAGTGGGACATAATTGAGCATGAAAGAATCATGAAAAAAGGACATAATATCTATATTTGGATTTTGGAGAACTTTGTTCAGTTCATCTGTGATAGCATAAGAGTCTAGGATGTAACAAACAATTCCTTTAACAGTTTGTAACACTGGTTTAGTTTTCTGTGAGTGGTACAAGATAGACACTTCATTATGCAAATAGTTACCGATAAGAAATTTTACATATAATAATATAAAAAATAATAGATTTATAAGACCGCCTATATAGCTGAGGTTGCCCACTACTGCTGGACACGAGTGCTTTTGGTTCCTGGGTTTCACCTTTGACCCAGTTCACACTTTCTTATACAACCTGGACGCAAAGGGTGGCCATATTGATACCGAGCTTAGTGGGGACGCCCACTCAACATGGGGAGTCCTACAATAGTAATCGTAAATTCAAGCCGTCCACTGGCCCAGGCCTCTGAGTCAACAACCCCATCCATGTTATAATCTTCGGAATTTAATTTCAGAAATAGTACAGAATAAGAAGCAAAGTGCAGAAAGATGTAAAATGAAGAGAAGCAAAGTGATACAGTTGCACAATTAAAGTACATAAGAACACTTTATTGTTCATAAACATTGAGGATAGTCATGCACAGAGGTGAACAGAAGCCACAGACGAAGGTAGCCATGGAAATTGCAACAAAATGAAAAGAAACTGTCAGTTGAGTGGCAATATAGGCCTAACATCAATAAGGAGGGAGGAGGATGCATTATCATCCCAATTTACGCAATCCGTCTGCAGCCAGCAATCATGATTGACATCAGAGGTATTTTTTACCACAAACTTATTAACGTACCCTCGAGAGGAGAATGTGTCCCTCTATAAGAAAGTGTAGAAAAAAGGGAGGAGAGTTTGTGTGGTTGGCATTTAGAGAAGTAGCCAGCTGTCCCCAGCTAGTAAATATAATGACCGCTGAATATTACAAGGTGTAATAATAATGTCTTTAAGATTGGTTACGGAACTGCCTATCTGATTGTATAGAAGACGGCAAAGTGGCAATGTACGTTTTTGGAAAAAGTGCAAAAAAGGATAATTAAAAGATTCTAGGCAGGAGGGGAGTGAGAACGGAATTAACTTTGTTTTTCTTTATTCAGTAATATACTGAAGAATATGATCAGTTAAGTGGACTAGAACAGACGCCAGGAAGAGACACTCTGGACTTGAAAGACGCATAACCACCATTCTTTAAGCATCCATTAAGTCACTAGCATTGCAAAGCCTGCCTTGGAGCTAACATTCACAAACGGAAAATATTCCCCCCAATTTTTGAAGGTCCTAAAGGGGATAGAGGAGATGGGGGATTATTTACATTCGACAAAGGACAAATTAGTCTAATTCCTAGGATCAAGTTCTCTTTCTCCAGGGCATGGCCCCACCCCTTCAATGGGGTGTTATACTCATTCATCTTTAAAGATACTTGTAATGGTATCTCACATATAACACTGGTACAATTTTTTTAAAAGTTGTATGCTTCTTAAATGAAACTTGTTAATTCTTTTGTATTATCATGTCCTGAATCCAAATATCACCTTGAAAAATACTTATTGGCTATAGGTTAAAAGATACGAGACCTGTAATATTTGATTATTTTTTAAAACGTACAATGTGTCAGTATGTTTTAAACTCTAATCCGTACCTACTCTCAGCCTTTTTGCTTGACGCTTATAGTGGGCTGAAGAATCATCTCTTGCCAAAGTCCAGCAATAGTCTGCAAGTATTCTTGTGCTCCTTTTGACCTGGTACCATTTTTCCATGTCTGAAACATCTTGGTGAAACTTTCACCATGTTCGTCACTAACTGCCCCACAGTTCACTGGAAAAAAGTCTAAATGTGAGTCCAAAAACTGGATTTTAAGTGACATGTTACATCCCATGTTCTTGTAAGCCTTGATGAGGTTTTTCACCAATTCTTCATAGTTGCCTTCCTTCTGCCTTCCCTTCGCCACTAATTTGAATGCTTCCCAAGCAGCTTTCTCCTCCCCATGACGGTCTGATTCAAAGTCATCATCTTTAAGAAGTTCTCGAATCTGAGGACCACTGAAGACTCCTTCTCTTATCTTAGCGTCGCTAAGTGAGGGGAATTTTGATGTTAAATACTTGAATCCCTGAACGGATTTGTCCATAGCTTTTACAAAGCTTTTCATGAGCCAAAGTTTTATGTGTAGTGGTGGCAGCAAAATTTTGTTTGGTTCAATGAGAGGTGGATGTTGAACATTTTTCATCCCAGACTCCAATGATTGACGAGGTGGCCAGTCTCTCCTGATGTAGTGGCAACCTCTTACACTGCTGTCCCATTCACATAGTACTTGGTGTATCCGCCCTACAAGCCAATCACGAGAGCACAACCACCTTGTATGACTGATGGAACAATAATGAAGGTCAGTGAGACTGTGAGTGTGGTAAGAAACACACTGCCACAAGCCTGTTGCAACCTGTTGTGACACGTAGCTCTATACTGAAAAGTAGAGCTAACAAACAATTTCAACAATGATATTCATTATCAGTGACCTAAAATTAGTTGGAAATTGCTACTCTGGTCTCGGAAGCCTTTTGGTTGTTGACCAGTGTTATAAGATGTCGACTAAGGTGTAAGGTTTAGTAGTTTAAGATCGAATTAAAGAGGGTTGTACGACCCTTCCCATATTGAAATCGTAACTGACGAGTCACGTAATAATGTATTAATATTATAAATAAAATGATTAATTTAAAAGCAATTGTATGAGATAGGTAATTATAATAATCCACAATTCCCATTGACTAAAAGCTAGACTTGCTAAGCTCTTACTAGAGTATTAGTATATAATTTATCACAGCCGGGCTGTGGCTCGTGCGTCGGTTTGCGTGCGGCCAGCAGTAAGAGTCTAGTTGATCAGGCCCTGATCCACCATGAGGCCTGGTCCCAGACCGGGTCGCGGGGGCGTTGATCCCCGGAACCCTCTCCTGGTATACTCCAGGTATTCTCGCATTAATGGATATTTTTCCACCATATCGTTGCTCATATATTTATTGAATATTAAGAAGATAATAAAACCTAGTTAAATTAACCTTTAATTGTGTAAATAATGTAACAAGTTAAGGACCATATCAGAGAGTGGTTTATATAACAGAAGTCAGGTTGTGGCCCCAGCACGCTTCCACTGTATGATCTGATTCACTTTATATGACTTTTTTTCCGATTTCTTGATAAAATAGTTTCAGAAAACTGTTTATAAATAGTTACAACTGCTTTGATTTCCATGAGAAGTGTAGGATATAAAAAAAGCAATACTTCATTAGAGTTATTAAGATATGAATGTGTTATTTCTTGTCTTTTTCACACACATACACAACACATCTTTATATGCATAACATCACTCTACTGACAAATAATTTTTCATGTGTACTACGGGTTCAGTAGCCATGGATTTTTAAAAGGTTTCTTTCAAGCATGATAGAGTGATAGAGGTGGGATTCGTACATAGTTTTAAGAGTAGGTAATATTGTGTATAAACCAGAATGTCCTTCTAGAGTTCATAATATTTCAAAAAATATCCCAATGAATATGGACTCTAGCGCCACTAGAAATGCTTGAGTCACAAACCTATCGTTTAGCAAACAACCATGCAAGCATTGTTTGCATGGACGCTTGAATGATTACGCCACTAAAATAAATAATATTTTGTTTTTTATTTTGTAGATAAATAATTACTACTCACCATAATGATTATTTTGAGGAAGTGTTGAATCCGAAGGGGCTGCACTGAGCCTGGGAAATATCTGGAAACTAAAGATTAAGAAACTTCGATCAAGAGGTTTGGAACCCTTGAGGAGTTTTAATACATATATTTTTTTATGTTATGTTACATCTTGAACTTAATTTAAAAGCCATAATATAGAAGAGGAGAATAAAAAAAATTAGAAAAATATTCGCAGAGTGTACCAATGGTGAACGAATGCTGTACATCCCCATTTAAACATTCTTTTAATAGTGGGAAACTCTCGGCCAGATGAGAGTAATTGCCCCTTTAGTTTTGACGAATATGAAGCATAGACAGAGGTGATCATTTATATTATAGTCAGTTGAAGTTCAGCAGATAAAGACATCTTCAACCTGAGCAGAACCCTCTGCTGGATCAGGTCATGCCCAAATGTTGTGTATGACCAACTTTCACTAATGGGATACGAATAAACATGATAGAATCATAAAAAATGGTAAAATATCTCCAAATTTGTTCCTAGATCTAAAATAATGTTATTCTTTCCAATGGAAAGTTTTTAATGATGATGACATTTGTGTGGACATAATATAATTGGAAAACTTTGTTTAGTTCATCTGTGATAGCATGAGTGTCTAAGATGTAAGAAATAATTCCTTTAAAAACTGTTTGTAACTCAGGTTTGGGTTTGTGTGTGCGGTACAAGATGGATCCTTTCTTCATTATGGAATTAGTTAATCCTATTAAACTTTTGTATATAAACAACACAAAAAAAAAAAATTAAAAGGACCAAGTCCGCCTATATTGGCGAGGCTGTCACAGGTCGCCAACTCACTGGAACGATCCCACTACTGCTCGGTTGCTGTGTTTCCCCCCTTGCCCGGTTCTCACTTCCTTATACAACCTGGACGCCTTTGACTCCTCAAAGGTGGCCATATTGATACCGAGCTTAGTGCGGACGCCCACTCAACATGGGGAGTCCTGCAACAGTGATCCTCACCTCAAGCCGTCCACTAGCCCAGACTTCCGAGTCGCCGATGTTATAACCTTCGGAAGTTAATTTCTGGAAAAGTACAGTATACGAAAGCAAAGTGCAGAAAGATGTAAAATGAGGAAAATCGAAGTGATACGGTTGCACAGTTAAAGTACATACAAAAGTGAGAGAGAGCTGAGTGGTCCTTCAACTTCAATAAGTACCACACACTTTATTGATCTTGAACATTGACGATTGTCATGCACAGAAGTGAAGAGAAGCCAAGGACGAGAGGTAGCCATGGAAACTGCAACAACAAGAAAAGTAACTATATCAGTAGAGTGGCGATATAGGCCTAACATCAATACGGTGGGAAGAGGATGCATTATCATCGCTCCTTTTAACTAGTGAATTGCTCATTACTTTATAATTTGTTCTTGATTGTAACCATGTATAAACGTAAGTAAGTAAATTTACTTACATGATTCATTACCTTTGTAACTTGTGAGTTCATTACCTTTGTAAATTGTGAGTTCATTACCTTTGTAACTTGTGAGTTCATTACCTTTGTAACTTGTGAGTTCTTTACCTTTGTAACTTGTGAGTTCATTACCTTTGTAACTTGTGAGTTCATTACCTTTGTAACTTGTGAGTTCATTACCTTTGTAACTTGTGAGTTCATTACCTTTGTAACTTGTGAGTTCATTACCTTTGTAACTTGTGAGTTCATTACCTTTGTAACTTGTGAGTTCATTACCTTTGTAACTTGTGAGTTCATTACCTTTGTAACTTATGAGTTCGTTACCTTTGTAACTCAGCTATCAAAACTTTGGGGTCCAGTCCCTGGACCCATTATGTACCTCTTTAAATAACAAAAAAGGCACAATACCGTGACTGGAACAATACACACACAACCCGCACATATAAAAGGGAGGAGCTTACGACGACGTTTCGGCCCGACTTGGACCATTTACAAAGTCACACTAACACACAGAGACGGTGGAAGTGGTATTTATAGGCAGGCAGACAGGGGAGGGTACAAGAGAGTGGGGTAATAATGGAGTAAGTAGTGGAAGAGGTAGTAGTAGTAATAGTAGTAGTGGAGACAGTCATATTCTAGGAAAGGAGCACTGCAATGAGGCTAGCGGCCCGCAAGGGTGGGACGAGAACACAGAGGGAGGAAAAGCGAATAAAATGAAGGACAAATACAAGGCAAAAGAAAAGAAAGAAAGGAAAACCCATAGGAGAAAAAAGGAGAAGGGGGAAGAGATGAAAGGGGAAGGAATCAGGAATCAGGAAAGGGGAAGTCACGGGTGTTCTGAAGTTTAGAGCATTTAACAATGTAATGAGAGAGGAAAGCATCAACAGAGACAAAGCCAGGGCTTATTACCCTACTCTCTTGTACCTCTTTACTTACGTAAGTAAGTAAATTTACTTACATGATTCATTACCTTTGTAACTTGTGAGTTCATTACCTTTGTAAATTGTGAGTTCATTACCTTTGTAACTTGTTATTTCATTACCTTTGTAACTTGTGAGTTCATTACCTTTGTAACTTGTGAGTTCATTACCTTTGTAACTTGTGAGTTCATTACCTTTGTAACATGTGAGTTCATTACCTTTGTAACTTGTGAGTTCATTACCTTTGTAACTCAGCTATCAAAACTTTGGGATCCAGTCCCTGGACCCATTATGTACCTCTGCAATCTTTTGACTACCGCCCACAGGGCGGTAGTCAAAACTAACTATCTAACTAACTAACTTTAGCCAAAATGTTTTCAATTTACACAATCCGAGGTATTTTTGACCACAAATTTATTAACGTACCGTCGAGAGGAGAATGTGTCCCTCTATAAGAAAGATTAGAAAAAAGGGAGGAGAGTTTGTGTGGTTGGCATTGAGAGTAGTAGTCAACTTGACGGTAAGAAGCTGCCAGCTGTCACCAGCTGCTGCAGATAATGACCGCTGAATAGTACAAGGTGTGATAATAGATAATGTCTTTAAGCTTGTTTAGGGAACTGTCAATCTGAGTGTATAGAAGAAGGCAAAATGGCAATGTACGTTTCTGGAAAACGTGTAAAAAATTATAGTAAAAAATATTAAAGATTCTAGTCAGGAGGAAAGTGAGAGCGGAATTAACTTTGTTTTTCTTTATTCAGTAATATAATGAAGAATAAGATCAGTTTAGTAGACTAGAGCAGACGAAGGGAACAGTGACACTAGATTTAATAGACATAACCATCATTTCATCAGCATCCATCATGTCACTACCATTGCAAAGCCTGCCTTGGAGCAGACATTCACAAACTGAAAATATTCCCCCAAAATATTGAAGGTTCAAAGGAAGCGAGAGGAGATGGGTTGTTATTTACATTCGAACAAAGAGTGAATAAGTCTTATTCCTAGGATCAAGTTTTTTTCTGCAGGTCATGACCCCACCCCTTCAATGGGTTGTTATACTTCATTTACGTTTCAAGACACCTGTAATGGTATCTCACTTATAATAATAAGATGTCGCCCAAGGTGTGATGTTTGATTATAGTCATTTAAGATCGCATTAAGGAGGGTTGTAAGACCCTTACTCAATTGATCATAACTGACGAGTCATGTAAAAAATGTATTAATATCTTACATAACGTGATTTATTTCCAAACAAGTGTATGAGATAGGTCAATATAATAATCCACAAATCCTATCCACCGTGTTACATATCACACAGTGACTGAAACCCACCAAGTTACATATCACACAGTGACTGAAACCCACCGTGTTACATATCACACAGTGACTGAAACCCACCAAGTTACATATCACACAGCTAAGCTCTTACTAGAGTATTAGTATACAATTTTTCCATGAACTAAAGAAAAAAACATTTTAAAACATATTTACAGTATTTTCTCATTAATGGATATTTTTCCACCATATCGTTATTCACATATATATTGCGTATTAAGAAGATAATTAAAACTAATTACATAAAAATTTAATTAAGTAAATCATGTAACAAGTTAAGGACCATAGCAGAGAGTGGTTTATATCCAGGGAAGTCCGGGTTGTGGACCCAGTACGCTTCAACTGAGCGATCTGCTCCACATTACATAATTTCTTGATAAAATAGTTTTAGAAAACCGTTTATAAATAGTTACAACTACTTCGACTTCCATGAAAAGTGTAGCATATAACGAGAGCTATACTTCTGAAGAGCTACAGAGACATCAGTCTGTATTATTTCTTCTCTGTTTTCACACATATACACAACACATCTTTATTCGCATCACATCACTCTACTGACAAATAATTTCCCATGTGTACAACGGGTTCAGTAGCCAAGGATTTTTAAAAGGTTTATTTCAAGCATGATTAAAGTGATAGATGTAGGATTCATACTATATACCAGAATGGCCTTATAGAGTTCAAAATATTTCAAAAAACATTACAGTGAATATGGACTCTAGCGCCCCAAGAAGGGGTTGATTCATCAACCTTTCAACTAACAACCGACTGTGCAAACATTTTTTCATGGAGGCTAGAATGATTATGACGTAAAAAATGAATACTATTTTGTTTTGTATTTTATTGATATATAAATACTAGTAATGGTAATGATTATTTTGAGGAAGAGTTAAATCCACATGGGCTGCACTTTGCCTGGGAAATATTTGGAAACTAAGGATCAAGAGGCTTGGAACCCTTCAGGAGTTTTAATATATATGTTTTTAATTATTATTACATCTTGGTCTTTTTAGACATGGAGAGAATAACAAAAAAAAAATAATAATAATAATCGCAGATTCTCCTAAGTCTGTACGAATATTGTACTTCTCCATTCAAACATTCTAAAATTAGTGGAGAACTCTCGGCCAGGAGAAGGCATAAACCCCATTTGTCTTGACGAATATGAAGCATAGACAGAAATATGATCACGTATATTGGAGTCAGTGTAGGTGCAGCAGTTAAAGGCACCTTCAACCTGGGCAGAGCCCCCTAATTGAATCAGGTCATGCCCAAGAGTTGTGTATGACAAACTTTCACTATTGGGACATAACTAAACATGATAAAAATATAAAAAAAAAGTTAAAAGATCTCCAAATTTGTTCATAGATGTGAAATAATGTTTTTCTTTCCAATGGAAAGTTGTTAATAATAATGACATTTGTTTGGACGTAATATCTATTTTTGGATAACTTTGTTTATTTCATCTGTGATAGCATGAGTGTCTAGGATTTAAGAAATAATTCCTTTAACTGTTTGTAACTCAAGATTGGGAGTCTGTGTGCGGTACAAGATAAATCCTTTCTTCATTATGAAATTAATTACTTCTATTAAACTTTTATATATAAATAACATAAAAAATAATTGATTTAAAAGGAGTAAGTCCACCTATATAGCAGAGGTTGTCACAGGCCACCCACACACAGGCGTGATCCCACTACTGCTCGACACGAGTGCTTTTGGTTGCTGGGTTTCCCCCCTTGCCCGGTTCACACTTCCTTATACAACCTGGACGCCCTTGACTCCTCAAGGGTGGTCATATTGATACCGAGCTTAGTGCGGACGCCCACTCAACATGGGGAGTCCTGCAACAGTGATCCTCACCTCAAGCCGTCCACTAGCCCAGGCTTCCGAGTCGCCGGATTACAAGGTTGCGCCACTCAACCCCAGCCGATGTTATAACATTCGGAAATTAATTTTTGGAACAGTACAGTATGAGAAAGGAAAGTGCAGATAGATGTAAAATTAAGGAAAGCAAAGTGATGTGGTTGCACAATTAAAGTACATGAGAAGAGTGAGAAAGGTGAGTGGACCTTCAACTTTATAAAGTACAACACACTTTATTGATCTTGAGCATTGACGATGGTTATGCACAGAGGTAAACAGGAAGCACGGAAGGGAGAGGTGCTGTTACTACTCTCTTAACCCCTCTTCCTCAGCTCTGCTGTGTTCGTCCTTATATGTGTGTTTATTCTCCTTTAGAACGCAAATCGTTTATGAAATATTATCTTGTTTTATCTTATTTCTTATCTGAATTGCCTTTGAAAACTTTTCTCATGTCTAAAAGGACCAAATCCACCCTCACAACGATCCAAACTATCTCACAAACACTGCACCCATGCCAAAAAAAAAAAAAAAAAATAGCCCTTGTCTAGAAATTTACTAAATGCATGTCATGAATATATATATACAGAATCAAAAATAGAACTAGTGTTTTAAACGAATGGAGTTAAATCTATATTAAGCAAAAAAATAAAAAGTCCAAAACAGTCTTAACTTGTGCTCAAAATGGACTTATCAAGTAAATAAAAAAAATTGCTTTGAATTTTTCTTTCAATTTCCATAAAGACTGAAACTGACTACAAAGCAAGTAGATAACATTCCAGCAGGTACTCGACGTTCTTACACTTGTATAACATTCCAGCAAGTACCGGAATTTCTTACACATGTATAACATTCCAGTAAGTACTGGAGTTTCTTACACTATTATAATATTCCAGCAGGTATTGGAGTTTCTTTCACTGGTATAATATTCCAGCAGGTACTGGAGTTTCGTACACTGGTATAACATTCCAGCAAGTACTGGAGTTTCTTACACTGACCTGATATTCCAACAAGTACTGAAGTTTCTTACACTGGTATGATATTCCAGCAGGTACTTGAGTTTCTTATCCTTGTATAATATTCCAGCAGGTAAAAGATGCTGGGATACGGGAGATGCTGGGATGGGGAGATGCTGAGAAGGGGAGATGCTAGAAAGCGGAGATGCTAGGATGGGAAGATGCTGGGATAGGGAGATGCATGGATGGGGGAGATGCTGGGCAGGGGGAGATTCTGTGATGGGGGGAATGCTGGGATGGGAGAAATGCTGGCATGGGAGAGATGTTGGTACGGGAAAGATGCTGGGGTGGGGGAGATGCAAGGATGGGGGAAACGATGTGGTGGGGATTTGCTTCAATGGGGAAGATGATGGAATGGGAGAGATGCTGGGATGGGTAGATGCTGAGATGCGGGGGGTGCTGGGATGTGGAGGATGCTGGGATAATGAAAATGCTGGGATATGAGAGATTCTGGAATAGGGGAGATGATGGGATGGGAGAGATGCTGGGATGGGAAAGATGTTGGGATGGGGAGATATTGGGATGGAAGAGATTCTCGGATGGGAGAAATGTTAGAATGAGATGCTGGGATGGGGAGATCCTGGCATGTGAGAGATGATGGGATGGGAAGATTCTGGGTAGGGGGAGATGCTGGGATGTGGGCGATTCTGAAATTGGGATGATTCTGAGATGGGGGAGATGCTGGGATGGGGTAGATACTGGGAAGGAGACGCTGGGATGGGGAGATGATGGAATGGAATAGATGCTGGGATGGGATAGAAGTTTGGATGGGGAGATGCTGAGATGAGAGATATGTTGGAGTGGGGCAGATGATGGGGTGGAGGAGATGCTAGGATAGAGAGATGCTGGGGTGCGGGAGATGATGGGATAGGGAACTGCTGAGATAGGAGAGATGCTGTATTGGGGGAGATGTTGGAGTTGGGGATATACTGGGATGGGGGAAATGCTGGGATGGAAGAGATGCTGGAATTGGGAGATACTTGGATGAAATGCTGTGATGGGGGAGATGTTGCAGTGGGAGAGATGCTGGGGTAAGGGAGATGCTGGCATGGGAGAGATGCTGGCATGCGAGAGATGCAGGGATATGGGAGATGCTGGTATTTGGGAAATGTTAGAATAGGGGAGATGTTGGGATGGGAGAGATGCTGGGATTGGGGAGATGCTGGGAAGACGCTGGGGTGGGAAGATGTTAGAGTGGGGAGATGTTCGGATAGGGGAGATGTTGGAGTAGAGATGCTGTGGTGGTGGAGATGCTTGGATGGGGAGATTCTGAGATGGGGAGATTCTGAGATGGGGTAGATGCTGGATAGGGGGAGATGTTGGAGTTGGGGATATGCTGGGATGGGGAGATCCTGGGATGGGGTATTGCTGGCATGGGAGAGATTCTGGCACGGGGGAGATGCAGGGGTTTGATAAATGCTGGAACAGGGGAGATGCTGGCAAGATGCTTGGTATGAGATTCTGGGATGGAAGAGACTCTACGAAGGGGGAGATGCTGGGAAGATGGGATGAGGGAGATGCTGGGATAGAGGGGATGCTGGGATAGGGGAGATGCTGGGATAGAGGACATGCTGAGATAGGGGAGGTGCAGGGATGAGGGAGATGCTGAGGAATGTGACTGATGGAGAGATGCTGAGAGGAGTGTGACTGACCCGAGGGTTGGAGGCTGAGCTCAAGTTTCGTGTTTACTTTGTAATTAGTGGAGTAATGGTGTCAACACAGCAGTCTGTCTTTGACCAGACACCAGTAACACTCCACACAAACACAAACATCTCTCCTTACTCTCTTTCAAACTCACAACCAAGCAAATTTGTATAATGATATAGGAAAATGATTTATTATTATTATTATTATCATTATTATTATTATTATTATTACTTTATTATTATTGTTATTATTATTATTATTATTATATTATTATTACTTTATTATTATTATTATTATTATCCCTGAAGGAGGGGGTGTTAATGTTGCAGTTTTATAACTGTAGTGTAAAGCACCCCTCTGGCAAGACAGTGATGGAGTGAATGATGATGAAAGTTTTTCTTTTTCGGGCCACCCTGCCTTGGTGGGAATCGGCCGATGTGTTAATAAAATAAAAATATATTATTATTATATTATTATTATTACTTTATTATTATTATTATTATTATTATTATTATTATTATTATTGGATTTGATCCAGAGGCACAAAAGGTAAGCTGGAATGCCAGGGTTAAATGATAATGGGTCTCTAATTGAGTTAGATGATAACAGGAGCCTCTAAATGTGTTAGATGATAATGGGAGCATCTAATTGAGTTAGATGATAATAGGAGCCTGTAACCGAGTTAGGTGATAATGGGAGCCTCTGAGTTAAATGATAATGGGAGCCTCTAATTAAGTTCCATGATAATGGGAGCCTCTGAGTTACATGATAATGGGAGCCTCTGAGTTACATGATAATGGGAGCCTCTAATTGAGTTAGATGAGAATGGTAGCCTCTAATTGAGTTAGATGATAATGGGAGCCTCTAATTGAGTTACATGATAATGGGAGCCTCTAATTGAGTTACATGATAATGGGAGCCTCTAATTGAGTTACATGATAATGGGAGCCTCTAATTGAGTTACATGATAATGGGAGCCTCTAATTGAGTTACATGATAATGAGAGCCTCTAATTGAGTTACATGAGAATGGTAGCCTCTAATTCAGTTAGATGATAATGGAAGCCTCTAATTAATTTACATGATAATGGGAGCCTCTGAGTTACATGATAATGGGAGCCTCTAATTAAGTTACATGATAATGGGAGCCTCTGAGTTACATGATAATGAGAGCCTCTAATTGAGTTAGATGAGAATGGTAGCCTCTAATTGAGTTAGATGATAATGGGAGCCTCTAATTGAGTTACATGATAATGGGAGCCTCTAATTGAGTTAGATGATAATGGGAGCCTCTAATTGAGTTACATGATAATGGGAGCCTCTAATTGAGTTACATGATAATGGGAGCCTCTAATTGAGTTACATGATAATGGGAGCCTCTAATTGAGTTACATGATAATGAGAGCCTCTAATTGAGTTACATGAGAATGGTAGCCTCTAATTCAGTTAGATGATAATGGAAGCCTCTAATTAATTTACATGATAATGGGAGCCTCTGAGTTACATGATAATGGGAGCCTCTAATTAAGTTACATGATAATGGGAGCCTCTGAGTTACATGATAATGAGAGCCTCTAATTGAGTTAGATGAGAATGGTAGCCTCTAATTGAGTTAGATGATAATGGAGCCTCTAATTGAGTTACATGATAATGGGAGCCTCTAATTGAGTTAGATGATAATGGGAGCCTCTAATTGAGTTACATGATAATGGGAGCCTCTAATTGAGTTACATGATAATGGGAGCCTCTAATTGAGTTACATGATAATGGGAGCCTCTAATTGAGTTACATGATAATGGGAGCCTCTAATTGAGTTACATGATAATGGAGCCTCTAATTGATTAAGATTAGCCCTAATTGGTACATGAATGGGAGCCTCTAATTGAGTTACATGATAATGGGAGCCTCTAATTGAGTTACATGATAATGAGAGCCTCTAATTGAGTTACATGAGAATGGTAGCCTCTAATTGAGTTAGATGATAATGGGAGCCTCTAATTGAGTTAGATAATAATGGAAGCCTCTGAGTTAAGTATTGAAAGAGGTTTGGTAATAGATGATATTTGTTTTAAGAAATAAAAGCTAAATAAGAACAAATGATATATAGGTTGCAATGACAGCAGCTTGTTACATTATGTTTAATAATAATAATCATAATAATAATAATTTATATTTCTCATTAATATACAGACACAATATGAAAGCCTACAGCATGTTGGGTAGATATAAACAGGGAGTCGATAGACTTAGACCCGGGTTAGGACTCCTGGCAAACAATAATAAAAAAATGGGAAGACTTGAGGACGAACATGTTTTTAGAGAAGCGACTGATAATGTCAACTATAACTATTACTAGGTGTTATATGCTTCGTATTATGCTACATTATTTAGCGTATTATTTAATTAACATACGTAGGATTTAATTTTTTTGAGATATGCAAATTTTCGTTCGTATATGGAACGAAAATATCACTATTTGTTTATTTATAACCTTTTAATGCACTAAGGCAAGTGTTATGATAAAGGGATTCTTAGAATATCCGTTTAATTTATCCGTAATAAATACGTGTTCAGTGTTTAAAATTGGTTAGAATGTTTGTCTCTTTTACAACGTTGGTCGTTGGCTTGAAGGTAAGTTCTTAATGTCACCAGCTCTGTCTTGTTAAGGTGTCGTTTGCTTGTCTCGTGGAGTTCTGAGTGAGCAAACTGATGGAACGGTCGCCACCTAAGACCAATCCCCTCTTCAGTTAACCTGGAGGGAGTGAAGACGGTGTTAAACAAGATGCTGCTCCAATTTTTAACCTGGAGAGTTAGCCACCAGGGATAACCCAAGACAGTGCGTCATCGGGGACTATCAAATATCAATTGAGGTCATTTATTAATCTTCTCACGAGGCGGCCCACAACAGTCGGCCAACAGCCAGGTACCTACTTACTGCTAGGTGAACAGGGGCAGAAGGTTTAAGGTGACTAATACCCAGATACCTACTTGCTGCTAAATGAACAGTGGCAGCAGGAGTTAGGAAATATGCCCAATGTTTCAGCCGTGCTGGGGATCTCTCCCTGATCCCTTAGTGTGTGTTAACTGAGGAAACTACCAACCAAACGCCTCATCTCACCTGCATTACTCTGTGCTTTTACCCTTAAGCATGCGAGGGTGTAGGTGACCAAAGTCATATGGCTATGTTCTCTGGGGAACTGAGTTCACAGATTTGTGTAGGTTAAGGACGACTTGACGTTTCTTGTGCGTGTGTCACATGACACTCTGACTCTGCTCCTGAGTAATGATCTTCATTACTAAGGCCTTACGGCGGATCAAGGCCTGATCAACCAGGCTGTTCATCATGGTACATACGCACTGCTTATTTTCTGTAAAAGGGAGATTTTCTTGGGTTTTGTTTCGGGGGGGAGACCCTGTGCCGGGGCGCTCACCCGGAATAATGCCGTGACTAGCACTGTACTTCTTTACCCTTAGAGTTGAAGACTGAGGTACTTATGCAGCATATGGGCATCTTTAATTAAGAAACGTTTCGCCACACAGTGGCTTCATCAGTCCAATATAAAACAGAAAGGTGTTAGGAGAGGAGGAGTTTGAGGTAATCAGTCCCTCAGCCTGGAATCGATGTGTTTAGTTCATCAATCTTGTTGAAAGTACAGCATAAGGCCAGAGAAGTGGCTTATATACTGCAGTCAGGTGAGTCGAAGCAGGAGGAGGCGGGATCACAGTGGGACCATCCACTAGTGTAAGTAGGTCTTCGTCCAAAGGTTGGACAAGTGTTGAAGAATTCTTTGTATCAAGATTCCATGATGTTGCAGTGTCTGACATGTGATAAATGGTTTTGAAAACCGACAATTTGAAGTTTTGAGACACTTATGCAACATATGGGAATATTTATTGAATAAACGTTTCGCCACACAGTGGCCTCATCAGTCCAATACAAAGCAGAAAGGTGTTAGGAGAGGAGGAGTTTGAGGTAATCAGTCCCTCAGCCTGGAGTCGATGTGTTCAGTCCAACCTTTGGACGAAGACCTACTTACACTAGTGGATGGTTCCACTGTAACCCCGCCACCTCCTGCTTCCACTCACCTGACTGCAGTATATAAGCCACCTCTCTGGCCTTATGCTGTACTTTCTACTAGAGTGATGCACTGAACACATCGATTCCAGGCTGAGGGACTGATTACCTCAAACTCCTCCTCTCCTAACACCTTTCTGCTTTGTATTTTACTGATGAAGCCACTGTGTGTCGAAATGTTTCTTCAGTAAAGATGCCCATATGTTGCATAAGTGTCTCAATCTTCAACTTGTCGGTTTTCAAAACTATTTAATACACTTAGAGTTGCCAGGAATTGGAATGACTGAGACAGCAAAGTTGTGGAAGCAGAAACCAAACAGTTTTAAGAAGTATGACAATCCTTACTCATTCAGGAGAGAGAATACCCAGTAGCGGTCAGTGGAAAGGTGGGACCAGAAGCTGAGATACAACTCCTAAACCACAAATAAACGAGTACAAAAGAACCGTCAGCTAGTGACATTCTTGAAATGTTTGTCAGGCTAAGTCAAGAATGTGGAGGTTATTGTTACGGTCAGAACATTACACGCCTCACTACCTGTGGATCAGGGTGTGATCAACCAGGCTGTTAATACTGGCTGCACACAATCCAAGATACGAACCACAGCCCTGCTGATCGGACACAGATTTTAGGTATACCTAATATACCTAAACTTCCTTATGAACACAGCCAGGAGTCTATTGGTAATTCCTCTTATGTATGCTGTGAGGCTGTTGAACAGTCTGTCTTTTATTCAATTACTTATTCAAAGAATTAACATCATGTGTGGAAAGTGCTATGTTTAATTAATTAAATTATTAACTGTTTTAATGTTTGATTAACTTAAGTTAGGTTAGATTTTATTTAGTTAGGTAAGGTTATGTTAAGTTAGTTCACGTTAGACGAGATTAAGTTTGGAAGGTAACATAAGGTTTAAAATAAAAAGTATATTTGACCACTAACCCAGACCAGCTCAGAGACCGGGCCGCGGGGGCGTCGACCCCCGGAACACATCCAGGTGGACAAATAAACAAACTAAAACGAGGGACCATGATACGTCTGGCAGCTCTCTCTCTCTCTCTCTCTCTCTCTCTCTCTCTCTCTCTCTCTCTCTCTCTCTCTCTCTCTCTCTCTCTCTCGTGAATAATATGTAAAAACTGCAAGTTTTACAGGTACATTGTGAAGACTGCATGACAACTGTGTGAAGACTATGTGAAAACTATGTGAATACTGTGTGAAAACTATGTGAAAACTATGTCAATTCTGTGTGAAACCTTACTGTAAGAAATCTATGTTAAAATATCCTACCAAACAAAGTTAGAATCTATGCAAATTCTATGCCTTGGGTATACTATCTGGTAAAACAGGTGGGACATGCACTTTTGACCATCCCCAAAAATGCCACACCCACATGACAACAGGAGGTTGCAACTCCCTTCCTGTAATTTATTTCACCCCGAAATGCGTCACTCGTCACTCCATGAAAGAAAATGCTACAACGCATACTGCCAGGCACATCATGTAAAGGGGACAAGAAGACACAGACCAGCCAGACTATGGGAAACAAAAGAGGGGAGCCATAGCCTCTCAGGAGAAAGAGTTTTTTTAGAGCCAGGATGAAAAAAAAGACTGGCAAGAAATGACAGAAATCTTACACCAACTGAAAACACTTCTGGAGCAGAGGCACAGACATTGGCCTCCATTCCAGAACAACAAATATTAGAGCCAGCAAATAATACCCCCCTAAATTCAATCAATATAACGACATTTGTCTTTGCAAACATACAGGGTCTAAAGCCGTCAACAAACAACAAAATTTCTTACATAAAGGGACTGATCACGGAGCAAAATGCAATGTTTGCAGCATTCACAGAGACCCACATAAAGGATCATTATGACAACGAAATATGGATCCCAGCAGCCTATTCAGATGCGACAGGCTAAACAGGCAACAATGGAGGGTCAGCTTATACGTCACAGAGTCACTCATTTGCTCAGGACTACTAAACACCTCAAATGATGTAGTTGAAGTTTTGGCAGTAAATATTGAAAGCCAAAGCCTTGTCATTGTGGATGTATCCAAGCCTCCTGATACAACTTCCCAGCAATTCCGGGAGCAGCTTTTGAAAACTGACCACTGTCTGGAAAATCTCCCATCTCCTGCCCCAAACATCTTGCTGCTGGGAGATTTCAACTTGAGACACCTAAAATGGAGGAGTGTACCAAATAATATTTTAGCAGAGATCACCCCAGGAGGCAGCGCAGATGAAAATTTACACATACGAAGTATTAAATCTCTGCACCAAATTCACCTTAAACCAGCAAATATTAGAGCCTACAAGACTAGAAAATACGCTGGACCTCATCTTCACTAACAACAACGATCTGTTACATAATATAACCATATCAAAGACAAAACACTCAGATCACAACATAATAGAGGTACAGACATGTATGCACAGGGCTCCTGACCAGCAAAATGTGATCAGTCATGAGAGTGTCTTCACAAAATTCAACTTCAGTAACAAAAACATACAATGGAAACAAGTCAACCATGACCTAAATTAAACAAGCTGCGAAGATATCCTAAACAAAACAGATCCAAACGTTTGCTTAGAAAAAATAAACTCTCGTTCTTGAGATCTGCTCAAGGCACATTCCATTAAGAAAAAAAGGGATGTAAACTAGAAAGATACGCTCCCTAAACAGACGAAGGCGAAGAGTCACAGAGCTGCTGAGAGGGGCCAATGTATCTGTAATACGAAGGGAACCACTGGTCAATGAAATGACAAATATCGAACTTAAGCTGAAGGAATCTTATAGGAGACAAGAATCACAGGAAGAACTAAAAGCCAAAAAGGAAACTGAAAAAAAAATACTTCTCTCTTATGCCAAATCTAAGGGAAAAACAACATCCAGTATTATGCCCCTGCTTAGGAGAGATGGGACATACACAGATGACAGCCAAGAAATGAGTGAGATACTAAAGTTCCGATGCGATTCAGTGTTCAGCGAGCCGCTGCCCAGACTAAAGGTCGACAATCCAAATGAATTCTTTATGAACGAGACCCAAAATTTGGTCATCTCAAAAATCTCGGATATTATCTTAACACCACAAGATTTTGAAAAGGCAATAAATGACATGACCATGCACTCTGCCCCAGGCCCAGAATCATGAAACTCCGGTTTCATCAAGAACTGCAAAAAGCCCCTATCACGTGCCTTCAGCATTCTATGTAGAGGGAGCATGGACATAGGGGTCATCCCTCACTCACTAAAAGGAACAGACATAGCCCCACTCTACAAAGGTGGCAGTAAAGCAATTACAAAGAACGATAGTACTAACATCCCATATCATAAAAATCCTCGAGAGGGTTCTATGAAGCAAGATCACCATCCACCTAGATACCCATCAATTACCCAACCCAGGGCAACACGGGTTTAGAGCATGTCGCTCCTGCTTGTCCCAGCTACTGGACCATTATGACAAGGTCCTGGATGCTGTAGAGGATAAACAAAATAAAGATGTAGTACACACAGACTTTGCAAAAGCTTTCGACAAATGTGACCATGGTGTAATAGCGCACAAAATATGTGATAAAGAAATAACAGGAAAATTGGTAGATGGATCTACAACTTCCTGACAAACAGAACACAAAGAGTAATAGTAAACAGAGTAAAGTCTGAGGCAGCTACGGTGAAAAGTTTTGTTCCACAAGGCATTCTATTCCTCATCCTCATATCTGACAGTCAGAGATGTAAGCCACAGCTCCGTGTCTTCCTTTGCGGATGACACCCGGATTACCTTGACAGTGACCTTCATCGAAGACTCCAAGCGGACATCAACCAAATCTTCAAATGGGCCCCTCAAATCAATTTCAACTACTCAGATATGGAAAACTTGAGGAAATTAAAACTGTATCAGGGTATACATCAAATTCTAGCCATACAATAGAGCGAAAAAGTAATGTGAAGGACCTAAGAGGATCTCGCTTTCAAAGACCACAACAATGTAGGCGACATTGCAGACCTGGAGAGTGTACAAAGAACTTCCATGGCACACATAAGTACGATACCTGGAATCTACCTGGAGGGCACTCCGAGGATCAACGCCCCCGCGGCCTGATCCACGACCAGGCCTCCCGGTGGATCAGAGCATGATCAACCAGGCTGTTACTGCTGGCCGCACGTAGTCCAACGTACGAACCACAGCCCGGCTGATCCGGCACCGATTTTAAGTATCTGTCCAGCTCCCTCTTGAAGGCAGCCAGGTGCCTATTGGTAATTCCCCTTATGCTTGGTGGGAGGCTGTTGAACAGTCTTGGGCCCCGGACACTTATGGTGTTTTCTTTTAGTTTACCACTGGCGCCCCTACTTTTCATTAGGGGTATTTTGCATCACCTGCCCAGTCTTTTACTTTCGTAGGGAGTGATTTATGTGTGCAGATTCCGGACCATTCCTTCTAGGATTTTCCAAGTGTAGATTATATGTCTCTCTCGGCTGCGTTCCAGCGAGTACAAGTCAAGTGCTTTTAAGTGTTCCCAGTAGTTGAGGTGTTTGATGGAACTTATATGTGCAGTAAAGGTTCTCTGTACATTCTCTAGGTCTGCAATTTCACCTGCTTTGAACGGAGATGTTAATGTACTGAGATCGGTTGAAGTCCCTTGATTTGTATTCCCTGGAACGCAGGCGAGATAGATTCATGATAATATACACTTGGAAAATCCTAGAGGGATTAGTACCAAACTTGTACACGAAAATCACTCCCTATGAAAGCAAAAGACTCAGCAGGAGATGCAACATTCCCCCAATGAAAAGCAGGGATGCCACGAGTACACTGAGAGACAACACATTAAGTGTCCAGGGCCCAAGACTGTTCAACTGCCTCCCAGCATACACAAGGGGGATTACCAATAGACCCTAGGCTGTCTTCAAGAAGGCATTGGACAGGCACATAAAGTCAGTACCTGACCAACCAGGCTGTGATTCGTACGTCAGTTTGCGTGCGGAAAGCAGTAACAGCCTGGTTGATCAGACCCTGATCCAGCACGAGGCCTGGTCTAAGATGGAGCCGCGGGGGCGTTGACCCCCGAAACCCTCTTCAGGTATATTAACTGTATGAAGATTAACGATGTGAACACTAGGTGAAAACTTTGTGAATATTAACTGTACGAAGACTGACAAAACTGACTTGAGATTGCAGCATGGATTTAAAGGGTCAAAAGTCCCGCCCAGCATGGGTTTGGCATGATCAGCATGGGTTAGTCTTGATCAGCATGAGTTAGTTTTGATCAGCATGGGTTAGTCATGATCAGCATGGGTTAGTCTTGATCAGCATGGCTTAGTCACGATCAGCAAGGGTTAGTCACGATCAGCATGGGCTAGTCACGATCAGCGTGGGTTAGTAACGATCAGCATGGGATAGTCACGATCAGCATGGGTTAGTCACGATCAGCATGGTTTAATCACGACCAGTATGGGTTAGACCCGCCCAGCATGGGTTAGTTAAGCCAATCATGGGCTAGTTCCACTCAGCATGGGTTAATTAAACTAATCATGGGTTAACCCCTTAAGCATGGGTTTGTTAAGCCAATCATGGGTTAGTCCCACCCAGCATGAGTTAGTCCCAACCAGCATGAGTTAGTCCCACCCAGCACGGGTTAATTCCACACAGCATGGGTTAGTTCCACCCAGCATGGGTTAATTCCACCCAGCATGAGTTAGTCCCACCCAGCATGAGTTAGTCCCACCCAGCACGGGTTAATTCCACCCAGCATGAGTTAGTCCCACCCAGCACGGGTTAATTCCACCCAGCATGGGTTAGTCCCGCCCAGCATGGGTTAGTCCCGCCCAGCATGGGTTAGTCCCGCCCAGCATGGGTTAGTCCCGCCCACCATGGGCTAGTCCCGCCTAGTATGGGTTAAGCCAATCATGGGTTAGTCCCGCCCAGCATGGGTTAGTCCCGCCCAGCATGGGTTAGTCCCGCCCAGCATGGGTTAGTCCCGCCCAGCATGGGTTAGTCCCGCCCAGCATGGGTTAGTCCCGCCCACAGCCTCCACCTTGTTCTGAGCGTGAGGTTACATGGTGTGGTAGAACGCTCAGTGTGAGCCAGGACACAGAGGAGTGCAGACGTACCAGCTTGAGAGGAGAGAAATTTTCTCTCATTCCCGACATGAAGAAATGTTAGTCTGTTGCTTCGTTCATTCTGAATGTGGATATGAGATTAAAACAACTGTAGACTTGAGAGAAAAGAGTTTGGTTGAAATATTTGATGTGGAATTTTGTGGTTGATGTTGCTAGTTTGTTGTGAATATTGTCTTTGGGTTAGTAACCCTGGAGGAGTGACAATCCATAGTATAACCCAAGTTAACTCAAGGTAACCCAAGAAAGCCAAGGTGAACGTTGTTTCCGTCTGGGTGCGCATACTATATCCATCCCGTTGACGGAAGTGGATAATTTACTGTGCTCTCAGTATCCATGTCGTGGATGTCAGCAGCTAGTTTACTGTGCAACCTTTATCCATCCTGTACACAGTAATGGCTACGGTTTTGTGCATCATTTATCCATCCAGTGGACAGTGGAAGTGCTTGTGAATTGTGGGATACATAGCCATTCTGTAGACGGATAAATAAACGCCTAAGGAACTAGGAACTAAGACCAAGTTTTTGTTGTGTATTGTTAACAAGTTAGAAAATTTCAACCAAGCCTCCGAGGTTCCTAATTTATCCAGTGTTAGTTAATGAGGATCTTGTGGAGGCATGAATTAGCGCCCCAGCGGAACACATACAAGACCAGGACTTCAGACAGGTCTAAGACCAGGCCTTCAGACAGGTCTAAGACCAGGCCTTCAGACAGGTCTAAGACCAGGCCTTCAGACAGGTCTAAGACCAGGCCTTCAGACAGGTCTAAGACCAGGCCTTCAGACAGGTCTAAGACCAGGCCTTCAGACAGGTCTAAAACAAGGCCATCAGACAGGTCTAAGACCAGGCCTCCAGAAATGGAAATATTACAGGACTAAGCAGTGATGGATATCACAGTGTTACTTATGTTCTTACTGGAAGTAACTCACGCCCAGCAAGGTAAGACTCTGGTCTCCTCTATATTCTTCCAATATCTCTTAAGACAGGATAACGTAAAGCAATCTTCATATGATTTTTATTGAGATAATTAATGAATTATTATGAGCAACAGGCACAAAATTATTGGTGATATATTATATATGCGTATTTGACCTATGACAACTCGAAAAAGTCACTGACATATTTCCTCAATATTTCCTTTTTCGTGTTTAACTCAGAAACGTAGGTCAGCCTCTCAGCAAGGTGCCACCGGATATAAGAAACAAGGCATAGTATCAACTGTGGGCCTGTAGCTATTAGTACAGTTTGGCTTTCTGTGTATAGTAGTATGTACTCTTGCTGCTTGCATGGGAAGTCAAGGTGTAAGTTCATTGAAGCACAAGTTCACATAAGTAGTGTAAATTACCTAGGATAACCCAAGTTTCAGACAAAGTGACTTATTTCCGTTGGGTCCTAAGTTCCAGTCTTTCTCTGGCCAGAGATGAAATGATTGGGTGTGTGTGTGTGTGTATATCCGTCTCCCACCAAGGCAGGGTGGCCCGAAAAAGAAAAAAAATCACTCAATCACTGTCTTGCCAGAGGCAGTGCAGGCACTGTACTTTCCAACTCCAGGACTTTATTTCGGCCTGCAGGTTTTCCTGAAACCTGTCATAAATGTTACCTTGCTCACACTCCAACAGCACTTCAAGTCCTAAAAATCATTTGCCTCCATTCGCTCCTATCGAACACGCTCACGCATGCTTGCTGGAAGTCCAAGCCACTCTCACACAAAACCTCCTTTACCCCCTCCCTCCAACATTTCCTAGGCCGACCCCTACTCTGTCTTCCATCCACTACAGATTTATACACTCTCGAAGTCATTCTATTTTGTTCCATTCTCTCTTCATGTACATACCACCTCAACAACCCCTCCTTAGCCCTCTGGATAATAATTTTAGTAATCCCGCACCTACTCCTAATTTCCAAATTACGAATTCTCTGCATTATATTCACACCACACATTGACCTCAGACATGACATCTCAACTACCTCCAGCCTTCTCCTTGCTGCAACATTCATCACCCATGCTTCACACCCATATAAGAGCGTTGGTATAACTATGCTCTCATACACTCCCCTCTTTGCTTCCACGGGCAAAGTTTTTTGTCTCCACAGACTCCTCAGTGTACCACTCACCCTTTTTCCCTCATCAATTCTATGATTAACCTCATCATTCATAGACCCATCTGCTGACACATCCACTCCTAAATATCTGAATACATTCACCTCCTCCATACTCTCTCCCTCCAATCTGATATCCAATCTTTCTTTACCTATTTTTTTGTTATACTCAACACCTTACTCTTTCCTTTATTCACTTTTAATTTTTCTTCTTTTACATACCCTACCAAACTCATCCACCAACCTCTGCAACTTCTCTTCAGAATCTCCCAAAAGCACAGTGTCATCATCAAAGAGCAACTGTGACAACTCCCACTTTGTGTTAGATTTTTTTATCTTTTAACCCCACACCTCTTGACAACACCAGACCTTCACTCCTCTTACAGCTCCATCTATAAATATATTGAACAACTATGGTGACATCACACATCCTTGTCTAATACCTGAGCCTCACTGTCCTCGTAACAGACGTGTGTCGGAACTGGGCTACAGTAGTCACCGCCAGGTTAAGAAACCGATCCTCTCCAAGCCACAGAAGAAAAGTAGGCTAGATTAGGCAATGAAATATCTTCACTGGAATCCCCAACAGAGGTCTGAAGTACTTTGGAGTGATGAAGCAACTTCACCGTCACCTGTAACCATGGGGGACATTATGTACTGGCCCAGAGGTAGTGACCCGCTAGACCACGCTACACCTGTGGAACCACGAAACACCCAGACTCGCTCATGGTTTGGGTGTGTTTCAGTGCTCAGAGTGTTGGTGAACTCATTGTGCTTCCAAAAAACCAGTCTATGAACCAGTATAATTACCTGGAGTTATTGTGTGACAATTTACCTGAGGCGTTAGACAAGTGTGGGGTTACGGTTTTTATGCAGTACGGTGCACAGTGTCATACCACCAAATCTGTAGTTCAGTGGCTTAAGGACTGTGAAGTGAGGCTGCTCTACATGAGGCATGGAATAATATACCTCCCCAAACCCTCATGAATTTGTGTGAGTCTTCCTACACGGCTGAGGGACGTGATTTAGCGTAAAGGACGCAGCACCAAGTATTAAAACCTAAGTGTGCAAATATGTATATTATAATCTTTCATGGTATGTGTTTGTGTTTTGGTACGTGTATGAAGGAGAGGCGGCATAATGCCGTGACTAGCACTGTATCTCACTCATTTTTTTGCTGTTATCTTTGTAAGTCTCATCACGTCTAAGCAGGGGTTCAATACTGGATGTTGTTTTTGCCGTTTTCTCTGATGGTTTAAGGTCTTCCTGAGTTTCTTGTTTCCTGTATGATTCTTTAATCTTTAGTTTGTTATTTGCTATTTCCCTGACCTGTGCCTCCCTTCGTATTTCAGACATGCTGGCCTCTATCAGCAGCTCTGTGATTCTTTGCCTTCGCAAAGAGAGCTTCTCTCTTTCTAGTTTACATCTTCTCTTCCTTTTTCTTAAAGGAATGTCCCTTGAGCAGACCTCAAGTGCCACAGAGGTAATTCTTTCTAGGCAAAGGTTTGGATCTGTGTTATTTAGGATATCTTCCCAGCTTGTTTCATTTAGGGTGTGGTTGACTTGACCCCCACTGTATATTTTTTTATTGAAGTTGAATTGGACCTGCCTAGCATGGGCCAGTAGGCCTGCTGCAATGCTCCTTAATTCTTATGTTTTTTTTTAGAAAAGTACTATTGATGCATAATTACGATTGATTAAAACAGGTTAAGAGGAGACTATTTTAATCAATCGTACTTATGCAACAACAGCCCCTTCCCTATTTGAAGGACTATTGTTACATAATTGCTATTGCATGTCTCTTCATTGATTTCAAAATCACGTTCTTTTATTTCCCATTTTCATTTATTTCATTGTCCAATAACTGTCATATGATTCAATGTTCTTTTTTTTTTTTGTTATTTGGAGGTAGTGAGATTTTTAGTGCAGGCATTCACGTTGTGGTGTCCTCATGACACACTCACGTTGTGGTGTCCTCATGACACACTCACGTTGTGGTGTCCTCCAGACACACTCACGTTGTGGTGTCCTCCAGACACACTCACGTTGTGGTGTCCTCATGACACACTCACGTTGTGGTGTCCTCATGACACACTCACGTTGTGGTGTCCTCATGACACACTCACGTTGTGGTGTCCTCATGACACACTCACGTTGTGGTGTCCTCCAGACACACTCACGTTGTGGTGTCCTCCAGACACACTCACGTTGTGGTGTCCTCCAGACACACTCACGTTGTGGTGTCCTCCAGACACACTCACGTTGTGGTGTCCTCCAGACACACTCACGTTGTGGTGTCCTCCAGACACACTCACGTTGTGGTGTCCTCCAGACACACTCACGTTGTGGTGTCCTCATGACACACTCACGTTGTGGTGTCCTCCAGACACACTCACGTTGTGGTGTCCTCAAGACACACTCACGTTGTGGTGTCCTCAAGACACACTCACGTTGTGGTGTCCTCAAGACACACTCACGTTGTGGTGTCCTCATGACACACTCACGTTGTGGTGTCCTCAAGACACACTCACGTTGTGGTGTCCTCATGACACACTCACGTTGTGGTGTCCTCATGACACACGTTGTGGTGTCCTCATGACACACTCACGTTGTGGTGTCCTCATGACACACTCACGTTGTGGTGTCCTCATGACACACGTTGTGGTGTCCTCATGACACACTCACGTTGTGGTGTCCTCATGACACACTCACGTTGTGGTGTCCTCAAGACACACTCACGTTGTGGTGTCCTCATGACACACGTTGTGGTGTCCTCATGACACACTCACGTTGTGGTGTCCTCATGACACACTCACGTTGTGGTGTCCTCATGACACACTCACGTTGTGGTGTCCTCAAGACACACTCACGTTGTGGTGTCCTCATGACCCCTACGTTGTGGTGTCCTCATGACACACTCACGTTGTGGTGTCCTCAGACACACTCACGTTGTGGTGTCCTCAAGACACTCACGTTGTGGTGTCCTCAAGACACACTCAAGTTGTGGTGTCCTCATGACACACTCACGTTGTGGTGTCCTCATGACACACTCACGTTGTGGTGTCCTCATTACAACCTCACGTTGTGGTGTCCTCATGACACACTCACGTTGTGGTGTCCTCATGACACACTCACGTTGTGGTGTCCTCATGACACACTCACGTTGTGGTGTCCTCATGACACACTCACGTTGTGGTGTCCTCATGACACACTCACGTTGTGGTGTCCTCATGACACACTCACGTTGTGGTGTCCTCATGACACACTCACGTTGTGGTGGTGTCAAGACACACTCAGGTTGTGGTGGTGTCAAGCCACACTCAGGTTGTGATGGTGTCCTCAAGACACACTCAGGTTGTGATGGTGTCCTAACCACACACTCACGTTGTGCGGGTGTCCTCACTATATACTCAGGTTGTGATGTGTCCTCAAGACACATATTGTGATAATGTCCTCAAGACACACTCAGGTTGTGATGGTGTCCTCACCATATACTCAGGTTGTGATGGTGTCCTCAAGACACATTCAAGTTGTGATTGTGTCCTCAAGACACATTCAGGTTGTGATGGTGTCCTCAAGACACACTCAGGTTGTGATTGTGTCCTTAAGACACATTCAGGTTGTGATGGTGTCCTCAAGACACACTCAGGTTGTGATTGTGTCCTTAAGACACATTCAGGTTGTGATGGTGTCCTCAAGACACACTCAGGTTGTGATGGTGTCCTCAAGACACACTCAGGTTGTGCGGGTGTCCTCACTATATACTCAGGTTGTGCTGGTGTCCTCAAGACACACTCACGTTGTGATGGTGTCCTCAAGACACACCTGAGTATATGGTGAGGACACCATCACAACGTGAGTGTGTCTTGAGGACACCATCACATGAAGTGTGTCTTGAGTTCCAGTGTCTTGAGGACACCATCACAACGTGAGTGTGTCTTGAGGACACCATCACAACGTGAGTGTGTCTTGAGGACACCATCACATCCTGAGTATTAGTGAGGACACCATCACAGCCTGAGTGTGTGATGGTGTCCTCAAGACACACTCAGGTTGTGATGGTGTCCTCACCATATACTCAGGTTGTGATTGTGTCCTCACCACATACTCAGGTTGTGATGGATGGTGTCCTTACCATACACTCATGTTGTGATGGATGGTGTCCTCACCATATATATATATATATATATATATATATATATATATATATATATATATATATATATATATATATATATATATATATATATATATATATATATATATATAGTGTATATTTTTCGACCCCATTGCCTACACTCTCACTAGCCCATCTATCCTCCAATAGTTGTTTATATCTTACCCTAACTGCCTCCTCTTTTAGTTTATAAACCTTCACCTCTCTCTTACTTACTGATTCTATTTTCCTTGTATCCCATGTACCTTTACTCCCACTGTAGCTATAACTAAAAAGTGATCTGATATATCTGTGGCCCCTCTATAAACATGTACATCCTGAAGTCTACTCAACAGTCTTTTATCTACCAATACATAGTCCAACAAACTACTGTCATTACGCCCTACATCATATCTTGTATACTTATTTATCCTCTTTTTCTTAAAATATGTATTACCTATAACTAAACCCCTTTCTATAAAAAGTTCAATCAAGGGCTCCCATTATCATTTACACCTGGCACCCCAAACTTACCTACTACACCCTCTCTGCATGTTTCTCCCACTTTAGCATTTAGGTCCCCTACCACAATTACTCTCTCATTTGGTTCAAAAGTTCCTATACATTCGCTTAACATCTCCCAAAATCTCTCTCTCTCCTCTACACTCCTCTCTTCTCCAGGTTCATACACGCTTATTATGACCCACTTTTCGCATCGGACCCTTATTTTAATCCACATTATCCTTGAATTTACACATTCATATTCCCTCTTTTCCTTCCATAACTGATCCTTCAACATTATTGCTACCCCTTCCTTAGCTCTAACTCTCTCAGATACTCCTGACTTAATCCCATTTATTTCTCCCCACTGAAACTCGCCTACCCCCTTCAGCTTTGTTTAGCTTAGGGCCAGGACATCCAACTTCTTTTCATTCATAACATCGGCAATCATCTCTTTCTTATCATCCGCACTACATCCACGCACATTCAGACAACCCAGTTTTATAAAGTTTTTCTTGTAGGCAATGGGGTCGAAAATGTATGGGGTAGATTTAAAAATGTAGTGTTAGAGTGTTCAGCAGAAGTTTGTGGTTACAGGCGAGTGGGTGCGGGAGGGAAGAGGAGCGATTGGTGGAATGATGATGTAAAGAGAGTAGTAAGGGAGAAAAAGTTAGCATATGAGAGGTTTTTACAAAGTAGAAGTGATGCAAGGAGGGAAGAGTATATGGAGAGAAAAGAGAGGTTAAAGAGTGGTGAAGCAATGTAAAAGAGAGCAGATGAGAGAGTGGGTGAGATGTTATCAGCAAATTTTGTTGAAAATAAGAAAAAGTTTTGGAATGAGAATAATAAGTTGAGGAAGCCTAGAGAACAAATGGATTTGACAGTTAAAAATAGGAGAGGAGAGTTATTAAATGGAGAGTTAGAGGTATCGGGAAGATGGAGAGAATATTTTGAGGAGTTGTTAAATGTTGATGAAGACAGGGAAGCTGTGATTTCGTGTGTAGGGCAAGGAGGAATAACATCTTGTAGGAGTGTGGAAGAGCCAGTTGTGGGTGTAGGGGAAGTTCGTGAGGCAGTGGGTAGAATGAAAGGGGGTAATGCAGCTGGGATTGATGGGATAAAAATAGAAATGTTAAAAGCAGGTGGGGATATAGTTTTGGAGTGGTTGGTGCTATTATTTAATAAATGTATGGAAGAGGGTAAGGTACCTAGGGATTGGCAGAGAGCGTGTATTGTTCCTTTGTATAAAGGCAAAGGGGACAAAAGAGTGCAAAAATTATAGGGGAATAAGTCTGTTGAGTGTACCTGGTAAAGTGTATGGTAGAGTTATTATTGAAAGAATTAAGAGTAAGACAGAAATCAGGATAGCAGATGAACAAGGGGCTTTAAGAAGGTAGGGGGTGTGTAGACCAAGTGTTTACAGTGAAACATATAGGTGAACAGTATTTGGATAAGGGTAAAGATGTTTTGTGGCATTTATGGATTTGGAAAAGGCGTATGATAGGGTAGATAGGGGGCAATGTGGCAGATGTTGCAGGTGTATGGAATAGGAGGAAGGTTACTGAAAGCAGTGAAGAGTTTTTATGAGGATAGTGAGGCTCAGGTTAGAGTGTGTAGGAGGGAAGGGGACTATTTCCCAGTAAAAGTGGGCCTTAGACAAGGATGTGTGATGTCACCGTGGTTGTTCAATATATTTATAGATGGGGTTGTAAGAGAAGTGAATGCGAGGGTCTTGGCAAGAGGTGTTGGGCTAAAAGATAAAGAAGCAAATACAAAGTGGGAGTTGTCACAGTTGCTTTTGTTGATGACACTGTGCTTTTGGAAGATTCTGAAGAGAAGTTGCAGAGGTTGGTGGATGAATTTGGTAGGGTGTGTAAAGAAGAAAATTGAAAGTGAATATAGGAAAGAGTAAGGTGATGAGGATAACAAAAAGAATAGGTGACGAAAGATTGGATATCAGATTGGAGGAGAGAGTATGGAGGAGGTGAATGTATTCAGATATTTGGGAGTGGACATGTCGGCGGATGGGTCTATGAAGGATGAGGTGAATCATAGAATTGATGAGGGGAAAAGGGTGAGTGGAGCACTTCGGGTATGTGGAGACAAAGAACCTTGTCCATGGAAATAAAGAGGGAATGTATGAGAGTATAGTTATACCAACGCTCTTATATGGGTGTGAAGCATGGGTGATGAATGTTGCAACGAGGAGAAGGCTGGAGGCAGTAAAGATGTCATGTCTGAGGTTAATGTGTGGTGTGAATATAATGCAGAGAATTCGGAGTTTGGAAATTAGGAGGAGGTGCGGGATTACCAAAACGATTGTCCAGAGAGCTGAGGAGGGGTTGTTGAGGTGGTTTGGACATGTAGAGAGAATGGAACGAGACAGAGTGACTTCGAGTGTATAAATCTGTAGTGGAGGGAAGGCGGGGTAGGGGTCGGCCTAGGAAAGGTTGGAGGGGGGGTAAAGGAAGTTTTGTGTGTGAGCGTATTTGATAGGAGTGAATGGAGGCATATGGTTTTTAATACTTGACGTGCTGTTGGAGTGTGAGCAAAGTAACATTTATGAAGGGATTCAGGAAACCGGCAGGCCGGACTTGAGTTCTGGAGATGGAAATACAGTGCCAGCACTCTGAAGGAGGGTGTTAATGTTGCAGTTTATAACTGTAGTGTAAAGCACCCCTCTGGCAAGACAGTGATGGAGTGAATGATGTTGAAAGTTTTTCTTTTCGGGCCACCCGCCTTGGTGGGAATCGGCCGATGTGTTAATAAAAAAAAAAATATATGTATATATATGTATATATATATATATGTATATATATGTATATATATATATATATATATATGTATATATATATATGTTTTATATATATGTATATATATATGTATATATATATATATATATATATATATATATATATGTATATATATATATATATATATATATATATATATGTATATATATATGTATATATATATATATGTATATATATATATGTATATATGTGTATATATATATATGTATATATATATATATGTATATATATATATGTATATATGTGTATATATATATATGTATATATATATGTATATATATATGTATATATATATATGTATATATTATACATA